>CAUYRT010108469.1:0-14903 GCA_963574885.1 Lepilemur ruficaudatus
TATCTCACCTAAGCCCACCAAAGTGGTATCATCACGAATCTGCAAGGGTCACAGCATTACGAGGCTGATTCCTGCACTGTCATTCTCATCTCTCAAAGTCTCAAAATATCAAATGCACCCTATAAATTTATAAAACTATTAAGTAGCCATAATAGTCTAAAATAAAAAATTTTAAAAAGAAATGAAGAAGCTGTTTTCATTATAAATTCTAATAGTTGCTCTTGTATCAAGCACCTGTTATGTAACAGTTTATGGGAGACACTGTACATGCTCATCCACACAGTGTCTCGCTCCCCTTCCTGGGCTCATGGGGAGACTATGTTGCCCAGTCCGTCTGTCATTGGGAAGGATCATGTGACTGCCCTTGCCACTGAAATATAAGCCACCAAGAGCCCGTGTTGAGATGTAGAGCTACATGTTGGAAGCAGCTTGTATCCCTGGATCCCATTGAATATGATGTGAATGTATAATTTTTTTAAGTAAGATCATCCCGAACATAGAGTCCAAACTTTATTTATGTAGAATAAAATGACTATACTTACCTCAGATTGAGTTAAAATTTAATCTAATTATTTAGCCTGAAAGTAAACAGCATTGAATGGTTAAGGTAATAACAGAAAGGATGAGTTATTCTTTTTTTGAATTTCATTTTATCTACTATAAGTAATTCTATGTCGCCAGGAGGGGATTTTTAAAATTAATTGTAGAAAACTTAGAATAAGTAAAATTCTTAACAAAACATTTAAAATGACATGGCACACTACTATTTACAAAATAAAATTGTTGCATTGAATATGCTGTGGATGTATAATTTTTTGTAGGTAAGATCATCCCAAACATAGAGTCCAAAATTGTAGAATAAAAGGACTATCCTTATCTGTGACTGAGTTAAAATTTAATCTAATTGTTTAGCCCGAAAGTAAAAATCATTGAATGGTTAAGGTAATAAAAGAAAGGATGAGTTACGTTCTTTTATTTTGTAGACTTTGCTAGGATATTGTGAAAATTACAGAAATACTACCAATTAGAATTCCATTAAATTATATTGCACAATAATTGACCTTAATATGCTGATACTTAATTTGAACAAAGGATATTAAATAATATAATTCTCTTTTAGAGATATCACTGTCCACGGTATTCAGTATAGGATCGGGCACATTATCAATATTTAATAAATGTTTTAAGACAGGAAAATCAACTAATTAATAGCATTACATGTTCAATTATAGTTGCTATTATTGTGTTGAATCACATTCTCTTGGAAATTGGTTATTCTTGCATGAGATTTCTGTTAATCCTTTTAAGCAAAATATCAACCTAATTGGCTCATCACATTATCCTTCCAAGGCAGATAAGAGAAAAAAATACTATGTAGAATAAATGAACACCTTTCAACTTTCATAACAATGCAGATCCATAGAATGTGAGAAGTGAACAAACATCATGAAGGTACTAAAAAGGGTATACACTTCAATTCCCCTCTTTGCCTTTTTGTATTCTGCAAAATAAGGAGGCATGGATAATGACAAAAACTCAGGCAAAAAACTAAGGAATTTTTTTTAATTTCAGAACATTATGGGGGTACACACATTTTGGTTGCATATGTTGCCTTTGCACTGCCCAATCCAGAGCTACAAGCATGCTCATGCCCCAGACAGTGCACTCCGCACCCATTGGTTGTGAATTTACCCATCCCCTCCACCCCTTCCCACCTGCCCGGCACCTGATGAATATTACTTCCATGCGTGCACATAAGTGCTGATCAGTTAGTACTAATTTTATGGTGAGTACATGTGGTAATTGTTTTTCCATTCTTTTGACATTTCGCTTCAAAGAATAGGCTTTAGCTCCATCTAGGATAATACAAGAGGTGCTAGTTCTCCATTGTTTTTTGTAGTTTAGTAGTACTCCATGGTATACATATACCACATTTTATTAAACCATTCATGTATTGATGGGCACTTGGGTTGTTTCCACATCTTTGCAATTGTTAATTGTGCTGCTGTAAACATTCGAGTGCAGATGTCTTTGTTATAGAATGACATTTTTCTCTTTGGATATGGGGAATGCTGGATCAAATGTTTGTTCTATTTTTAGTTCTTTGAGGCATCTATATATTACTTTCCGTAGAGGTTGTACTAATTTCAAGTCCCACCAGCAGTGTATGAGTGTTCTTATCTCTTTGCATCCATACCAGTATTTGTTGTTTTGGGACTTTTGGATAAAAACCATTCTCACTGGAGTTAAGTGATATCTCATTGTGGTTTTGATTTGCATTTGCCTGATGTTGAGCAATTTTTTATATGTTTTTGGGCCATTATTCTGTCTTCTTTTGAAAAATTCCTGTTCATATCCTTTGTCCCCTTTTTAATGGGGTTGTTTGATTTTTTCTTGTTGATTTTCCTAAGGTCTATATAGATTCTAGTTATCAGCCCCTTATCAGATATGTAGCATGCAAATATTTTCTCCCATTCTGTAGTTCGTCTATTCCCTCTAATGATCATTTCTTTGGCTGTGCCAAAGCTTTTAAATTTGATCGGGTCCCATTTATTTATTTATTTATTTATTTTTGTTGCTGTTGTGATTGCTTTGGGGATCTTCCTCATAAATTCTTTGCCTAGGTTCATGTCTGTAAGACTTTTCTCAACATTTTCTTCTAGAATTCTTCTGGTTTCATGCTTTGGTTTAAATCTGTCATCAAACATGAGTTGATTTTTCTGAGTGGTCAGAGGTGCAGACCCAGTTTCATTCTTCTGCATGTGGCTATCCAGTTTCCCCAGGACCATTTATTGAGTAGTGCTTTGTTTCCCCAGTGTATATTTTTGTCTGCTTTGTCAAAAGTCACATGACAATATGAGGATGGTTTTATGTCTGGGTTCTCTGTCCTGTTTCAGTGGTCTATGTCTTTGTTCTTGTGCCAGTACTATGCTCTTTTAGTTACTATAGCCTTGCAGTAGAACTTGAAGTCTGGTAGATTTATGCCTCCCAATTTGTTCTTTTTGCTTAAGATTGCTTTGGCTATATAGGGTCTTCTCTAGTTTTATAGGGAACGTAGAATTATTTTTTCTACATCTGTGAAAAATGATGTTGGTATTTTGATAAGGATTGCATTGATTCTGTAGATCACTTTAGGTAGTATAAACATTTTAACAATATTGATTCTGCCAACCCATGAGCATAATAGGGTTTTCCATCTGTTTACATCCTCTGCAATTTCTTTTCTTGGTGTTTCATAGTTCTCCCTATATAGGTCTCTCATCTCCTAAGGTAAATATATTCCTAAATATTTAATTTTCTTTGATGCTATTGTGAAAAGTGTTACATCTTTGATTGTATTCTCAGCTTGACTGTTATTGGCGTATATTAAAGCTACTGATTTGTGTGAATTGATTTTGTATCCCAAGACTTTGCTGAATTCACTTTCAATTCCAGGAATCTCTTGGTGGAATTTTTGGTGTTTTCTGGATATAATGTCATATCATGAACAAAGAGGGAAAATTTAACCTCTTCCACCTCCATTTGGATGCCTTTGTTCCCCGCTCTTGTCTGATTGCTCTGGCAAGGACTTCCAGCACTATGTTGAATAGAAGTGGAGATAGTGGGCAACTTTGTTTGGTTCCAGTTCTAAGCAGTAATGCTTTCCATTTTTCCCTGTTCAGTATGATGTTGGCTGTGGGTTTATTGTATATAGCCTTAATAATTTTGAGGTATGACCCATCTATGCCTATTTTGTGAAAAGTTTTTATCATAAAAGTGTGCTGGATTTTGTCAGATGCTTTTTCTGCATGTATTGAGATGATCATATGGTCTTTGTTCTTGCTTTTTATATGGTGTATTACATTATAGATTTGCATATTTTGAACCATCCTTGCATCTCTGGGATGAAGCCCACCTTGGTCATGATGAATTATTTTTTTGATGTGCAGTTGAATTTGGTTTGCTAAGATTTTATTGAGAATTTTTACATGTATCTTCATAAGGGATATTGGTCTATAGTTTTCTTTTTTTGTTGTGTCCTTTCCTGGGAAAAATTTCTTTTAACAACTGTAGTTCTGGGCTATGAGGTCATTATTCAGGTTTAAAAATTGATGTTAAACAATCTTTCCATGTGGAACAAAAGTAATGGCTATGCACATCAATTCTTCTTGGTTATGGATATATAGTTATGAAATGTCCAGAGGATTCTGTTGATGAATGTTATTTTATTTTACTCTTTTAAAATGAATTTGATAAAATACAAATTTCATCAGATACCTCATTTTGTTTTACTGCTTTGCAAACTTTATTGTCATAATAGGAAATAGTGTTTAATTACTATTCTCTAAATTGTTCATGCAGTTAAATGGACATTTGTTACATCTAAAATACTAAATATTAAATTAAGACACTAAAATCCATAAGGTGCAAGAAATAGGCATGTAAACCACTTTGTCCAAGCTTTGGCAATGTAAAGAATGTAACTATGCTGAAGGCCATCAAAATTCCAAGATTTTGATACCAAAATGAAAACAACAGGTAAGAATAACTAAAAATATGACTCTTCATATTTTGCTCATATCTGGGGTAACAATACTACTCATAGATTTACATTTGTTATTATCCTAAAATAGATTTTGGAGTTCTATTTTAAGGTTATAATCATTTTAGGATTTTTAAAGAAGATTTTTATTGGCTTAATAGTTATACTCAATGAAGAGTCTAATGCAATTTCAAAACTACCTATCTATTTTCTGTCCATCTCACACATCTGTGTATTTGTGTGTGTATGTGCTTGTATGTTTATTAAGTAATGAACTCTGTAATGCATTTACTTGCTATTTGAGTTTAGGTGAATTAAACTACTTCTCTGAGTCGCAGTTTCCTCATCTATAGATGACAGTCCTATCATACTGTGTTTATGAAGACTGAATGTGATAATGTAACAAAGTTACTACTCTCATGATAGCTATGGCTGAGATCATGCCATATATTTATCAAATCTATGTTTATTTTCCTGTTCCTGAGCACACAGGAGGGCTGTATTTCTCCGCCTTCCACAATACTATGTTGTGGACAGAGGAATGCAGGCAGAAGTGCAGAAGTTATATATGCCACTTTCAAGCCTGATCAAACACCACATGAAAATCTCCAGTTAATTTTCCTCTCCTATGGTAACAATGAAGACCCGCAATCTCATTAGTGCAGCTATGAGATAGCAGACTCTTCATCAGCCTAGTTCTTTAAGATACTTCTTGAAGCAGTGTTGGTCATAAGATGTGTGCAAGAAATAAACTTTTTTAATGCTAATACGATAAGCTCTTGAGGTTAATTTTAAATGAAAGGATAGCCTATCATATCCAGACTAATAGACTGGCCAATACTCAAATGTTATTTCCTTTTGTTTTCTTTTCATGGGTGAAGAGAATAAAACTTAATATTTTAATTGGGTTATAGTTATTTTTTGTCACAAGCTTACTTTTAAAAATGTTATTATTAAATAAAATATGCAATAATATATAAAGAATAATATAGTGAATAACACATACATTAAAAATAAACTGATTTCAGCTATGAATATGGTTGATTAAGGTAACATTCCAATTCTCCTCCAGGAAACCATCCAGTAGGAGAAAAACAAAACAGAAAACATAAACTTCATTTTCTACAAAATTCAGGAACTAACTTCAAGACTTTTTTGTGGGATGCTAAAACTGGAAATCAGGGGAGAGGAGAAGGAGGGAAGCCAAGTATAGATCTCAGTATTAAGAAGTCTGCTGCGACACAGTTAGGAAAGTGCAAACAAAACTACACATCCTTAAGTATACTTCCTGAAAGCATGGAACATACCCTGAGATGGAAAAGCAATGTTATGTATTTGAAAAACCATGTGTGGAAATATATGATTGAGGGGAGGGACAAGGCAGTGAGTGTGTGAGTTGTCTGTATATGAGCTGGGTGGCAGCAGAATTATGTACGTGTGGGTGATATCCGGCCCCCCTCATATACAGTCAATACAGTCTGCTTTATTGTAACAGATGCAATGGAATCCATGAGGAACGTGCAGAGAAGTCTTGGTAGGAACTGGAAAAAAGAGAGCCCTTCTGTTGTGAAACCCAGTCATTGAAGAACCTCTCTACCTTGGCTTTCCCAAATACAGGAATCTCTTGCAAATAGGCACTTCAAGAAAGCCACATTTTTCAAAAAGTTATCATTAAAAGAAAACTAATGAATCAGCTGCATAAAGACGTTGTTAAAATATAAACTCATGTGTGTCATTGTTCATTAACTTGTGAAAAACATCCACTACAAACATGTTGCCATAGAGCAAAAATGAAGTGTGACCAAATATTTTGTAATAAATGTTTAAGAAAATTCAACTTTTTGACTGAAGACCCAAGGCAAAAATATAAGAACTCAGGGAGGAGGTGACAAGATGACAGTGTGAGATGAAAATTAAGATAGTAGAATTGAGAAAAGAATTGGTAGAATAAATGAAACCATCACATAAAAGAAGATGTGTTTTAGAATGAACACAATAGAAAGCTCAAGAAACACATAAAGGAATGTTGACAAAAGAGAACATTATAAAATGGAAACCTATACCAACCTAAGCCAGGTTCAAAAGTGACTCTTATATAGCTAAGTGACTAGTTCATTTTTGGAAACGAGTGGTTTCAAACAATGAAAGCTGCAATACAATATTGAAATACATAAATTGATACTTTGAAGGTTATTATGCACCTAAGAACAAACTAGAATAGTTTAGAATTTATTAGCTTGTTGTTATTGATATTCACATATCCTGTAATTTTGTATTTTTACTTTATTAAATATATAATATGGAAATATATACATAAGTTTAAAGCAATGCTTAAAATAAACATAGATACTTTATTTTTAGTGCAGCCTTTTTTCACATTTTCTCTTTTGCTTGGCTCACCTCTTCCTTTCTTCTTCTCCCTCCACCCGAATCAGTATATGTCCCCTTCTCTGCCTTCAAGATGAGTGATATGACATAGTCTATATCCTTACATGTCCTGTATAAATAGATATACATATCTATGTATATAAGGATGATTTATTTTTGCCACTCTTGATTTTATAACAATGGCATCACACTGTATACATGTGTCTACAACCTGCTTTTTTCACTCAATACCTCATGAAAAGCATCCAACTCAACTGTTATTCATTATTTTAAATAGCAGTATAATGATATGGATGTGCCACAATTAATGCCAAGCATGGAAGGTGGGTGTTGCCTGAGCCCGTTGTGCACCCCAGTGTCTCTGGACTAGGGATCCTACTGATGGTGGCCGCCCACCCTGCAAAACCAGTGTTAGGGGGAAGCACTCAAGATTCATCCGCTGACACTGGCGTGGCTAGCCGAATCAACAGGTCGTGGACTATTTTTCATCACCAAAGTCCCACAGATTCACACCAGCTACACAGAGAAAGCAGCTTTTCTCACTTCTCAACACCTACAAGGGTGGAGCCCACTGTGCCTGGCACCGAAACCACAGCGGCTAGTGCTGGGGGCAACCACTCAGGATTTGGCAGATGCCATTTGGGTGGGCTGAATCAACAGGCCACCAGCTGTCCCCTTTGCATCTCAGTCCTACAGTCTCATGGCTGCCTAACAGGGGTCCTGCTCTTTCTGTCCCATCCTGAGTCAGCAGGGGCAAAGCCCCCTTTTCAGCATTTACCTCCTTTGTTCTGGTCCCTCTGACCACCTGAGGTGAGGTGTCTATCTCCAAACTCCCTCTCCCAGTGGCAGGAAGTAACCGCTTAGACCAGTCACTCCCTGACCCACGTCCCAGCACAGAGCAACTGGGGAGTTCAAAATGTTTCCTGCTATTGTCTCATTTCCACAGAGCCTGTCATCCCATGCCACGACTTTGCACCAACTTCAGGTATGTCCCTAACTGAGTGTATGTGGCGGTCAGTGGAGGAGCCAGGCATCTTCCTGTGGGTCAGATCATACTGCTCTGGCTGGCCGTGCAGGCGCGGCCTTCCCACAATCTATTCCCTATTGTATTGCTTGCACTCTCCAGTCTTTGCAATCATATCTCCCATTCACCCTTTTTTTTCTGCACTGCATGTCCCACACTATTTCTCTGCAGATTCATAATGCTGTTCTTAGGGAGAGTGATCCACTCTTGTGTAGCCATCCTCGTTCTCACCTCCTTCTCTGGGAGCAGAGAGCCAGGAGGTCACCACTAATCCACCATTTTTTTCTCTCATGAGGATGGTTTGATATCTGGATTCTCTGTTCTGATCCATTGGTCTATGACTTTGTTCTTGTGCCAATACTATGCTGTTTTGATCGCTACAGCCCTGTAGTATAGCTTAAAGTATGGTAAATTGATATCTCCCAATTTGTACTTCTTGCTATATGAGATCTTCTCTAGTTCCATATGAAGCATAAAAAAAAAAATCCTCATAGTGTCATCTGATCTTTGACAAAGCAGACAAAAACATACACTGGGGAAAAGAATCCTTATTCAATAAATGCTGCTGGGAAAATTAGATAGCCACATGTAGAAGACTGAAACAGGATCCACACCTCTCACATCTCACAAAAATCAGCTCATGATGGATAACAGACTTAAACCCTAAGGCATGAAACTATAAGAATTCTAGAAGAAAATGTTAGAAAAACTCTTATAGACATCAGCCTAGGGAAAGAATTTATGAAGTACTAAAAGGCAATCACAGCAACAAAAAAAATAAATAAATGGGACCTGATCAAATTAAAAAGCTTCATCACAGCCAAGGAAACTATCATTAGAGTGAATAGACAACCTACAGAATGAGAGAAAATATTTGCATGCTATGTATCTGATAAAGGGCTGATAACTATAATGTATATAGAACTCAAGCAAATCAGCAAGGAAATACTTTCTTCTCTCTGTCTCTCTCTGTCTCTCCCTGTCTGCAAAACAGTTAGAGAGGATAAGAATGGGAGTGAAATTTCTGTGAATGCAACTTGAATATGATTTTGACTATAGAACCATATGTAGGAAATATTTTCCATAGTTATAAATGTTAAATCAGAACAGAAAAAGAATCCTAAAACCTTAAAGCAAAATGAAACATATGTACTAACCATAGATGGTGGGATAGACACAGGGAAAAAGAAATAAGTGATTTGAAAACACAGACTTTTGACATACATCCTTAGTGGGGTACATTCTAATGACAAAAAACCATAAAGTAATTTTAAACTTCATTTATTACTCTTGTTGTTATCAAAAGATACTGATATTGTTATTTTGAAACTACTATAGGTATATTGTAGAAGAAAGCAGGTATGTAATGATGGTAATATCATTAGGAATCAAAATTTTCAGCATAAAAGTAAAGAGTAAAACTTAGGATTTGTTACTCTCTAAAATATACATATTTCCTAAATTTGTTCACTGATGAGGCCTATGAAAAATGACGATGAGTACTGCTTGGCTCTAGGGTGTGTGCTCCAAAAGCCATTTACCATTAAGCAGTGTCATGAAGCCTTAAAGGAATTCTTGATTATAGGTATAGGGCAAGAAGTATGCAAGGTGATTCTGGAATATCTTATGCCAGAAAACAAGAAAGATTTTAAAAGTTAAGGTGATGATGTAAAAATGATGCATGATTTGATTTGAAGGGGCTTCCACAGGTATAAGGTAGAACATACTGATCATCAAACAGAATAGCTGTAAATATTTGAAATATATTAAAATCCAGGAATTCATAATATTACTCAAAAAATTCTTGTTACTCCCCATTGGGGTTTCTGGAGCGTCAACTAATTTCTCTAAACGGTATAAATAATGAGATAGAATCAAACTTTTTTTCCTGAATTTCCTTGTACAAACTGTACTTCAAGGTGACCAAAGAGTTGATGAGAAAAGTTTTTTTCTTTATAAAATAAATCTAGCTAATAAAAGCAGAAGGAAATATTGGATTTGAATATCAACATTTTTCATTCTTTAATGAGATTATAGACCCAGGCAATTATCATCAATGAATGGTAAGATCTTTAGGTAAAAGCGTGATGGGGAAATTTATAATGGAGGCATCAGGCTGACACTGCATTAACTCACTGAGCAACATCAAAGAACATCAAAGCTTGAGCCAGATAGTGTTTTCACAAATCCTGGCCCTGCCACTTGCCCACATTGTCAAAGGAAAATTATTTAAGGTACTTAAATAGAGGTTAAGACTCACTTTATTTAACTGATGCACATAAGGGAGCATCTGCAGACCAGGTAACTTTTCAATTGAAGTAGAGTCAAGATTTTATAGGATAGGAGGAAGTTGAGTGCATACCCTTGAGGTTTTGGCTTAGGCAGCAGTTTTGTATTTTAATGAAACTCCTTGGTTCAGGATTGTTTCTATCTTTTCTTTTTTTTAATTTCAAAGTATTACAGGGGTACACATGTTTTGGTTATATGGATTGCTTTTGTAATGATTGAGGCAGAGTTAAAAGTGTGCCCACCACCCAGATAGTGTTCACTGTACCCATTAGGTAGGTTTTCACTCATCACCTCCTCCCCCTCCCCCATGCTTAATTTCCATTAAGTTTTACTTTCCTCTGTTCACACGTGTTCTCATCGGTTAGTTCCAATTTAATAGCAAGTATGTGTGGTGTTTGTTTTTCCATTCTTTAGATACTTCCCATAGGATAATAGTTTCTAGTTTCATCCAAATTGTTGCAAAAGGCATTAAGTCATCCTTCTTCATGGCTGAGTAGTAGTTCATGGTATACATATAACACATTTTGTTAATCCACTCATGAATTGATGGGAATTTCGGTTCATTCCACATTTTTACAATTGTGAATTGTGCTGCAATAAACATTTGAGTGTAGGTGTCTTTTTGATAAAATGACTTCTTTTCCTTTTATTTCTGTTTTTATCCTCCTTTGAGATCTGATTACCATAAGAATAGTATTTTTCAGAACTGTTTTTGCAATCTTGTGGTGCATTGGCTAATGAAATTTCACAAATAGTAAAATAAGAATGAAAAGGGGGCAAAGGTAAAAAAAAAAGTAATGGGAGAACTGCAGATCCTCTATCATTATGGCTTTAACCCTTTTACATTTTGCACAACTACCTATATTTATTATATCACAATTTTCCTATTTGTGAAATGGGGATGATAATAGTACCTAATCCCTGGGGTAATTGTGAATATAGAATGAGTTACTATAGAGTACATCAGCATTTGGCATGTTCCTTACCTACATGCCTGGCATATCGTAAGAGCTCTAAAAATGTTAATCATTGTCCTGTAAGGCTTCAAATGGGCATTGCTAGAATTTCATGTTAATATCACATTAATCTCAGTGGCTCAATAATCTTTATGGATACCAGTTTCTCCCTTCTTCCAAGTATGGTTATTCTTCCTATTTTGGTAAGTTTGAAGTTGTTTTTGGTTGGTTGTCTGCACATCAGAAATCTATGTTTGGAAGGCATAAGGCAATTGCCTAAATTGTGAAAATAAAAATATAATAGGTTTTCTAAAAATGAATCTGAAAACACCCGTGTTTGGCAGTTAAGTAAAACATTAATTAAATTCTTCATTTTATCTGTGGAGTTAAATGTGCTGGATGAGTGTGACAAAAGTAAATACAGCATCCTCAACATCCAGAATCTAACAGGGCTTAGTGAGTCCTCAGTGAGGAAAATTTGCAATCTTGGTAATTCAAATGGAAGAACACTCAGTAATTAATAGCTAAAATTTATTCAGTGTTCACTGTTTATCAGGGGCTGAGCTAAGTGAATTATATACTAATCCCCCCTTATCTGTGCTTTAACTTTCCACAGTTTCAGTTACCAAAGGTCAACGTTGGGCTGAAAATGTTAAATGGAAAAATTCCAGAAATAAACAATTCATAAGTTTTCAATTGCACACCATTCTAAGTAGTGTGAAGAAATCTCTCATTATCCTGCTCCATCCTGCTCTGGATGTGAATCATCCTTTTGTCCAGCATATTCACACTATATAATATGTATGTATAGAAAAAAACATAGTATATACAGTATAGGGTTCAGTACTATCCAGGGTTTCAGGTGTTCACTGAGGGTCTTGGAACATATCCCTCAAGAATAAGGAGGGACTATTGTACCCATTTTTTGTTTAATCCACAAAATAATTTTACATAGTAACTGCTGGTTTTGATCCCTACTTTCCACGTGAATCTCTTGTAACTCAAAGAGATTTGGTAACTAGAATAATGTGTTTTGTACTACATCAATAATTAAACATAAGTAGTTAGATTCTATGGCTTAGATGCCTAATAATTACAGCATAACCACCTCTGATACAAATATGCGTCTACAGTACATTGTTTTCAAATATAGGAGAACTTACTCTGAAGCTATTTTGTAAACCTTTTATAGGATATTGCACATTATACACTTTCTATTTTATGACTTTCTTTGGAAATAGTGATTTTCAAAAATGAAAATTCCATAGTCAGAGCGGTCAGTGCATAATGGTGTTGTTTCAGTTTTACTCAAAAGTGTAAAATTCTGAAAAATAACATAAGAATTAAATTATGGGGCACATTATCCATTAATGTAGAATACTTAGTGGAACAATGAAAAGTACTAATGTAAGACACTAGATGGCTTTTCATCAAATTCATTCTTTTCTTTCTCTAACAACAAGTAGTCTACATGTACTGCCTCCTTTGTGGTAAACTGTGTCAGCAGGAATGATTTCTAGCTGAAGACTAGTAAGCAAAAATTAAGTATGCTACTTCTGAGACTGGCCCATAGAAACACCCGATGCTCTTTTGCTTTCAGCTAGCTTGTAGCAGAGGAGCACAGTGACTTAGGAAGCAATATCTTGAACATAGGGGAGCCAAATGAAAGAAGAAAACTCAATCCCTGAATCAACACTTGAACAAAAACCACTCTCAACTAGCAGACATACATTTTGGGTATATGTGTAAAATAAACTTCTACTGCAATAAGACTGCATTAAGTAAGATTTTTGGGATTTATCAATTATAGTAGGTAATGTCACCTGGACTAATACAGAAATTGATAATTTGAAGCAGGGAGCTATTTTAACAAAACCTTATCTTATGTATGGAGTGGCTTAGTTGTTGGACAGAGGTTGGGCAGTAAAATCAATATTGAGATCCATCTGGTGAAGTGGAAAAACATTTGGTGAAAATGTTGCCTGCAATAACTTGAATGGCAGTGATAATGAGGGGTTGACATTTACGTTCTGCTTTTTGTAAGATATTATAAGAAGATAAGATCAGGAAATAATTGGCAGGTGTGCAAGCAGAAATGTTTAGCAAGTAGAGAAAGTTCAGAAATTTAGGACCTTAAAAAGCTAGAAAGCCTGGCTTACTCTAAGGGCCAAAGACTAAGAGGTAAGAATTTAAAAAGCATTCAATGGAAGGTCCAGTAAGACTTCTCAGTTCAACAACATAACTCAATTTTGCAGCCAAGATTAGGTTATGCAGCATTCTCACTTATTTTCTCAGAGGGAGCCAAGTTAGCCTACATTGAGAAATAGAGACATAGACATTACTATGTCATTAAATTTTTAACACCTGGATCTCAAAATGCACATTTAAAAAAGCTGTGATTTATAGTATTTATAGTATTCACCAATACCCTGCAAGCCAATTTCAAGCTATCAATGTGATGTCAACTGGCTCCCAAAATTTCTGAAAATTTACCAATCACTTCTGGAAAGCCAATACTAGCTAGTTATAGCACACCACAGGCATAGAATGAAGGAACACATCATATTCTAGCTATCTTGAAATCAACTTTGATGTAAAGACAATGGAACACCTTGGAATCAAATAGAAAATAAACCTATTAGGTTTCTTTCGTCTTTTTTTTTGGTAATTATATAATCAAAATATCATGGCTCTTGATTTGCATGAGCAAGAACCATGTTATAAAAACTGTGTATTATCTGAGGAAAACAGGATTTCCAAAGCCCATTTTTGGGTAGAGAATAAGAAAAGAGGAGGAATCTCACAGAAGTTGGAGCTGGGAGCCTTATCTACTAAAAACCAAGGAATTTACTCCCCCAAACTAAAATTAACTTTAATCAAGGAATTCTCCTTATTACAAGGTGGGGAGGGGAATTCAGAATACCTTCCTTTCAAGTTTATATCATTTCTGTATGCCAGTACTGCTGGGTTGCTCTCAGTTTTTTCCTCTTCTAAATGGGAATGTTTTCACAGGTATCCTCTTCCAGTACCACCATTGCGTATTGTATGTATATGGAGGGAGAGAACTGTATTAGTTTCCTATTGCTGCTGTAAAAATTACAATAAATTTAGTTACCAAAGACAACATAAATGTATTAGTCTACCATTTTGTAGGGCAGAAGTTCAATATGGGTATCACAGGGACAAAATCAAATTGTCTGAAGGGCTGCTTTCCTTTCTGGAGATGCTAGAAGAGAATTTATTTTCTTGCTTTTTTCCAGCTTCTAGAGGCTGTCCACATTCTTTGGCTCATGGTGCCTTCCTCCATTTTCAAAGCTAGCAGTGGCTGGTTGAGTCCTCACATCACATCACCTTGACCTCCTTTTGTTAATAAAACTACATCTTCTGTGATTGACATTTTTCTCCGGGCTTCTTCTTCCACTTTTAAAAACCCTCATGATTACATTGGGCCTGTCAGATAATCGATGATAATTTTTGTTTGTTTGTTTTTTGAGACAGAGTCTGACTCTGTTGCCCAGGCTAGAGTGCCACGGTGTCAGCCTAGCTTACAGCAATCTCAAACTCCTGGGTTCAAGCAATCCTCCTGCCTCAGCCTCCCAAGTAGCTGGGACTACAGGCATGTGCCACCATGCCTGGCTATTTTTTTCTATATATTTTTAGTTGGCCAGTTAATTGCTTTCTATGTTTTAGTAGAGACAGAGTCTCACTCTCACTCAGGCTGGTC
>CAUYRT010108470.1:0-10774 GCA_963574885.1 Lepilemur ruficaudatus
CCCAGCCACTTGGGTGGCTGAGGCAGAAGGATTGCTTGAGCCCAGGAGTTTGAGGTTGCTGTGAGCTAGGCTGACGCCACGGCACTCACTCTAGCCCGGGCAACAGAGTGAGACTCTGTCTCAAAAAAAAAAAAAAAAAAAAAAAAAATACTGTCCTTTACTAAAACAATAATCTGAACAAAGGCAGAAGCTGATAATGCCCAGCCACCTGCCCCTCTACTGGAGATGGGGCAGAGCACAGACAAATAGGAAGAGAATCTTAGGCTGCTCTGCTTCTGGGAGCCAAATACTAATTTCTTTCGCACATTCTAGGACATCAAGGAAGTAAAATGGTTAGGGTTTTCTTTCTTCAGAGAAACTTGAAGGAACAAAAGCCAAGAGCAGGAAAATGAGATTTTACTGGGCAAACACAAGTATTTACTGAACAGCTACCATAACACATTGAGATGTGGCAAAAAAAAAAAAACAAAAAAAAAAAAACCAGAAGACATAGTATGCCACTGTGTTAAGGAAACAGAAAGTACATTTTAAAAGACTGAAAAATACATTTATGGAAGTCTGAGTCCACTCTGTAGGGAAGAGTGAAAAGAAACTGAAGTGTAAGTCCCTTCCAAGGGAGATAATGCTGAGAAGCGTGCTGAGGTGGCCCTTCTAATCCTAGGCAGCTTCAACACTGAGAAGCACCAGCTACTACTGAAGGGGCAGTGAGAAAACTGAGGGGACTGGTTGAAAGACTCTTAATAAAACAGTGACAAAGAACCACTCTCCAACACATACACACATCCTATGCAGCTGGATAACTGTCCTTTCCTGTCCCAACTTCAGGAGACACGTTTATTTTCTGTGAAATTTGAACCAGAGACTTTCAACTTCAGGAAAACTTGGCATAAAAATGGACAAGATGAGGCTCCTAAGTGAAAACAGGGAGTTGAGTAAAACTCTGCCTACTAAAGCATGAGACTGTCTGGCCCCCATCCCCCACCCAGCCCCCAGGCTTATACTCCTCTTCCCACATTCCCACTCCCAGGGAGGGGATGGATGGATTCCTCACTGGGGGGGAAAAAATTAATATTTGTCCCACAAAAGAAAAAAACTACAAATACTGATATTTTTCAGTTCTACAACAAAACCAGAACACCATCTAATCATACAGCACTTAGGGCCACCAAAAGACAAGGCTATTCGATCAGCTTTTTAATGCCTCATTCTCAAGTATGAACAAATAGCTGCATGTCACTAAATATTTAAGGAAAGCCTCCAAAAAGAAAGACAAAATACAAAACAAAAGGGGAAAAAGGGAAATTAGAGGAAACAAACCCAGAAAATTGAAGAAAACTTCAGGAAAAAACCTAAGTAACATTCAGGGATGAGAAGATTATATCTACAAACATATGGTATGAAAAGTCACAAACAGAGAATAAAAAAAAAGACTCTTGGAAACTAAATATATGAGAGCTGAAATTAAAAACAGAAGAGTTGGAAGAGACCAACCGGTTGAGATTGAAAAGTAAGAGAGAGGGTTTCAGAAGTAAAGTCTCAAAGGGAAAAAAAGGGAAAATGGAAATTACGTGGTACATTTAACCACATAGAAAACTGTATTAAGACAATGTTGAAAATGTGGGAAGAATTAAAGATAAGTATATGGAAAATTAAGCAAATGAAAAACTATGAGGCAATTATTTACCCCCAAAACCCAAAAGTTACAAATGAACAATATTTACACAGTCTTTTTTTTTTTTCAAGAGAAAAGACTGAAGGAATACACAGTCTTAATAACACAAAAACTGAATACCAATTTTAACCAAAAGCTGTGATAGAATTATATTGGGAGGATCAGAGAAGGGGAAGCCGGAAGGAGGAAAAGCATAATAGGAAGTTGATAGATAATATATCTAAAATGGTAAAATTGACCAGGCGTGGTGGCCCATGCCTATAATCCCAGCACTTTGGGAGGCCAAGGCAGGAAAATCACTTGAGGCCAGGAGTTTGAGACCAGCCTGACCCAACATAGCAAGATCTCTACCAATTTTTTTTTAAAAAGAATAAAAATTAGCGAGTTGTGATAGTGCACATCTATAGTCCTAGCTACTCGGGAGGCTGCAGTAGATCACTTGAGCCCAGGAGTTCAAGGTTACAGAGAGCTATGATCATGCCACTGCACTGCTCCAGCCTAGGTGACAGAGGGAGACCCTGCCTCTAAAGAGTAAATAAATAAATAAACAATAAAATGGAAAAATTAAGATACAGCAACATAAGTATGTTTTTTAAGAAATGTAACAGTAAAAACTAGAAGAAACAGTTGAGAATAGTTGCCTCTAGGGAGCTGTGTTAGGGTTGGGAAGCTTGTAGGAGATTAATGTTTGTTGGCTTAAGCTTTTTAGTGCTATTTGCTATGTGCGGTATTAATTTTTGCATATAGTAATTAAAAATTAACAAAAAAGACTATTATAAATTATGATATCCCGTTATACTGGAATATTATATAACCATTAAAATGAAAGAAGCTTATATGAGGACAGGAATCTACAACCAAATGTCCACTGTGTACCACAGTGAAAGTGACAAAGCAGGTTATGAAACAGCACGGGAGATATATACCAAAGATTCACAAAGCAATATCTGAAGAGATGTGTAACAACACTGTAATTGTGGTTATAATGTGGGAATTATAAATAACTAAAAAATTTATTTTTTAAACTCTTTCATGCTTCCACATTGCTTCAGTTTTTTGTTTTGTTTTGTTTTCAGTGAGCATACTTTATCCTCATTATTGGAAAAAAATTTTTTATTGGAAAAAATTAAAAGGTATCATCATTACAGAAAACTGTCACACTTGAAGACGAGATTTTAAGTACTAGTTGAGGTTGATACGGCATGGAGAATAAATTAAAGAAGATATCCTTGGCAGATTCTAGTTAAGAATTTAAAGAGAATAAAGAACATGCATTGGCAGAGAAACAAAAGAAATGCCTGATAAATAGAGTGGCACGTATATAAACATAATCCTGGGATTAGTTTAGTAATGGAAGGGAAAACTCAACTTAAGAGTCTAGAAATTATATGGTATACTTGACCATATAGAAACTGTTCTAGAGATTGTTGGAAATGTGGGAAGAATTAAAAGCAGCTATATAGAAAATGAAGCAATTGAAAAATGAGGCAATTAGTAACTTCAAAAAAACCATAAATGTCAAGGAACAAAAATAATCATTCTAAGCACCAAAACAACTTAAGCATTGTCTGTTGACAAGTAATGAATGAAAATATGAGTGGACTTCTTACCTGCTTCAGGGCAGGAGAACATGGAATCAGCTCTCCTATTCTGTTTATCCCAGCATTGATTTTCTTCTTTCTATGCCTCTCCACTAGATAGGGGGGAAAATCCATTTATCAAAATTTATACTACTCTGCCAAAGTGCCCCATTCTCCCTGGGTAAAAAAATTTTAGGTCAAGAAATCCCAGCCAGGAGCGGTGGCTCACGCCTATAATCCTAGCACTCTGGGAGGCCCACGCAGGAGGATCACTTGAGGTTAGGAGTTTGAGACCAGCCTGAGCAAGAGCAAGATCCCGTCTCTACTAAAAATAGGAAAAATGAGCCAGTCAACTAAAAATAGAAACAAAAAATTAGCTGGGTGTGGTGGCTCACACCCACAGTCCCAGCTACTTGGGAGGCTGAGACAGGAGGATCGCTTGAGCCCAGGAGTTTGAGGTTGCTGTGAGCTAGGCTGATGCCATGGCACTCACTCTAGCCCCGGCAATAAAGCGAGACTCCGTTTCAAAAAAAAAAAGAAAAGAAATCCCTAAAAAATGCTTATCGAACATTATCTACTAAAGATAAATAACTATAATAAGTAAACAAGGTTTCTAAAAATGTCATATTTTAAGTCTAATGTTATACAAACTGATATAAGCACTACTTTTATTAGCATTTTAAACAATATCACTGATAATCATTAAGTTCAAATTATAAACAAATAGGAATTGCTAATATTGTATTACTATTAGAATCATTCTATTATAGTTTAGTTTAAGTAATTACTAGCGATTTTAATGATGACAACTAGATTTTTTTTTTTTTTTTTTTGAGACAGAGTCTCACTTTGTTACCCAGCTAGAGTGTAATGATGTGATCATAGCTCACTGCAACCTCAAACTCCTGGGCTCAAGTGATCCTCCTGCCTCAGCCTCCCAAGTAGCTGGGACTACAGGTACACACCACAACACTTGGCTAATTTTTCTATTTTTAGTAGAGACTGGGTCTTGTTGGAAATGTGGGAAGAATTAAAAACAGCTATATAGAAGGCTGGTCTTGAACTCCTGAGCTGGAGGGATCCTCCTGCCTCCTTCTCCCAGAGTGCTAGCATTACAGGCATGAGCCACAGTGCCTGGCCTGACAACTAGATGTAAAGAATTCACAAACAATCTATTAAAAAGCTGCATCTTTATGGTAAACGTACAACTGAGACCTTCCTAGACAGGTTAAAGAACCTTAAAACACTTTTAGGATGACCAGAGGGTCTTTTTGGAATAGAAACAGCTATTAGTTATGACTTGAAATAGATAAGAAAGGCATTGGTTTGGTTTTCTCTATGGGATATCTCTACTTTGGCCCCACAGGATCTTTCCCATCTAAGAAAGTGGGCAACTGACAACTTCTCAATCAACTGCAAAATGTTCCAGCCTTATGTGCCACAACTTTAAAAGGGGCAAAAGAATACAAGAGATTATATAAATAATTTCTTTAAGACACTGTAAGTAGAAATGTTAGTCTTGTCTATTTTCTGTTAGAAAGTTTTCTAAAACCTTCCTTTTTAACAAAGGATTCCAGTGTTTCTAAGATGATCTTTCAGATTAGAGCATGAGTAGAACTTGTTTTGCAAAATATATACTTCATGATCTAGCAGTAAGTGCAACCTTTTTAATGACATCCAATTACTCTCTCTTACTAAGTTATGGTAAGGAGATATCTATGGCACCATGTGACAGGTGATTCTAATCAAAAAGATTTAGCTCATATGGCCAAAAAAGATTAGATTTAATTCACACAGCCAAAAAAAGCAAAGCAATAAACTTTGGCTTACCTTTCCTCTGAATTCTCTAACAGTATGTGTAATCTAAGAGCGGATTTTTTAATGTGTAGAGATTTAAAAAAAAAGAAGTCAGCTCTTTACCCCTAGTAATAAATGGGGCTTTAAAGGCAATAAACTCCTCATTCTGGGAAACACAAATATCCCACGAGCATTCAACACATCTTTTCATAGATAAAATTTTCCCAAGTGCCCTTTCCTTACGGAAAGGAAGATATCATTTATAGAGTAATAGAAATTAATGTCTAAAATAATTTTTTTAGATCTGAATGCACTTCTTGATGGAAAATGAAATGTTAAACAATGTGTCAAATTGCAAACATATGCACTATTATTTCTATACATGTTTATTTGGCTTTGGCCTATAATTTCAATATTGGAGATAAAATCAAATATTTATTTCCTACATTTCTTCCTATAATCAAGAATTCCACAACTTAAGACCTATAGCCTGCTGTTCATCTCTTATCTACACCTCTATGCAGCCAGCCCCCTCTAGAATTTCAGCAAAGAAATTCTATTTAGGAGAAATATATCTGGATTTGATGGGTGAAATCACCTAAAACACTAGCTCCAGAAATATATAAATCTCTTAAGTTATCTAAATAGGCTACGAATCAGAAGTTGAAAAGCAAGCAAGCCATCTTCAAGAGACTCAGGGAGTATTTTGTCAAAAAAAATAAAGGAACATTTCCTGAAGCATAATGAATAATGATTCTATACGTATAACATAAAAACCTATAATCAACTCGGTATCATTTCATTTTGAATTTAAAAAATACTAACAAGTAAAATTTAAATGGTTGTTTTTACCTGCATTGTGTGTCTCCCGGTTTTTCTTTCTGAAACAAAAAGTATAGATAAAGATGACACAGAAATAATAGGAAAGCATTCTCACCACTTTATATTTTGAGAATCATAAAAATAAATTTTACGAATTTGTATACTTTACATCAGTAAGAAATCATCTGAACAAAAATTTTCTTAATACATATTATGGCATAAAAGCCTAAGAGCAGATACCACAATGTAAATTTAGAAACCACAATTTCTGGAAGTAACTACAACTCCCTATTCTTCCATACACAGAAGTCATAGGTTAGAAAGTAAAGCAATCAAGAAAACTTTATTTGGAAATGTAATTTAGCTGCTAGTAAATTCACAGAGTGGTGTGCCAAGTAGGTGACTTCTGATGTTTGTCCTGGCACCTGGGCAGGAGTGGGTGTGGGTATGTATGAGAGAAAAGCAACAGTAGAGAGTAGCTTTGCAGTCCCTTAGGAGAAAAAATGTGGCAGTTAACAGCACCCATGCACTGACAATTTGCATTTGAGCTGTCTTTTATATTTGTGTACCTTAGATTGTACAAACTCTTAAATTTTCTTGAAAGCCAATGTACTGAAAACATTGATTTTCCCTTTTATGTATAATTACCCAATACATCAGCATTCTCTAATAGCTATTTGATAAGGAAAGAGAATAGTGATTTTAATATTAGTAAAAGCATTGACCATGCAATTCTAAGCAGAAAGGTTACCCAAAATGCTGGAAATTCAGAAGATAGGTTATGTTATACAAAAAACCAGGAGTTAATATTGTGCTGATATGCATATTGGTATTAATGGATTGTAATGTCACAAAATGTCTACTCAAACTGACTACAGCCTAAATGAACTTAGGATATCCAAAAACTAACACTGTATGCAAGTAAAATGTCATTAGAAACTAAACATTTAACATAGATTTGGAAATATACAATTTAAACTACGGATAGTCATTCTTTCTTGTCATACTGCTAATACAATGAGGAGGAGAGGTAAATTTTAGCCATATACTCCCTTCAGTAAATCTATTTATATTAATATTTATCCACATGTACTTTTGAAAAGTAATAATTTTCTAGGCATCCACATAAAAGTTCCCTAAGGACTACATACTTAAAAAAATAGGAACTAATTTTGCTTCTTATTTGCCCAAAGTATATTAATTTTGGACTGTGGGTACACACCTGTGCTGCTTTTTTGTAGGAGTCTCATTCTCTGTCATTTCTGGCATGGTTACAGTGATAGGAACCTATAAAAATATGGAAAGACACACCAGAAAGTTTAGTTATTCTAGAATCCTAGAAAAGCTGATCAATAGCAATTTGATTTGAATACCAAAATGCAAAAAAATTGACCATTGAAAAAGCACTGGATTAGGTGTTGGGGATAGAAAGAGAGGTGTAAGAAAACAGGACAAAAATATTATAACCAGCAAATGTAGAACATGGTGAATGTCAAATGTGAGGTATAGCCAGAAAGCCCTTGAGAAGACTGGAGTAGAGAAAGATCACTGCAGGCTTGGAAATCAAGAAAAGCTTAAAGAGGATATAAATTTGAGCAAGAACTGGAAATACAGGTAGAACATACTTGAGTTGGGAAAGTATGTTCTTTGTCCATGATACTGAAGTGTTATACAAAAGTTCAATTAAAACAATGGTCACCACTCTCTGAACACAGGGAAAAAAGTGACAAGTGCAAAACATGTAATATTCCATACATGGAAAAAAGCATTCATTTATTCATTCATTTATTGGACTTTAACTTCAAACTGCTAGAAAACTCATTTTATCATTTGAGAATCATTAAAATCTGGGCATGAAAATCTTATCTATATTTAAAAGACTAGGATATGAAAGAATATATGTACTTTTGGGAAATACGCACCTGAAAACAAATACATTAAGATATTAATCATAGTTATGCAAGGTCAGCAATATTATAGGTGATTTCTTTCTCATTTCTCATATTCAAAAATTTCATAACGAAAACTTAAATGCTTTTAAACCCCAGGGATTGACAACCTTTCAAAAAGAGGTCTGCCAAGTTGGAATACCTGTTCTGGTACAGAGGAGGAGGTATAAGGGTAGTTTCCCATTTTTTTTTTCTCTGAGAGAGAAAGAAGGCACAAATAGGGAATCTGAAATCAGAAAGCATTAATTTAAAGTCTGGTCCTACCATTTCCTAGCTGTCAGGTGTCAGGCAAGATACGTAACCTCTCAGAACCTCAGGTGGTTCATCTACAACATGGATCATAATAACAATATCTACAGTATTGGGTTGTTTTGAGAAGGGAATGAAATTATGCAGGGCAGCACAACACTATGGTGCCTAGCAGTAACAAGGACTCAATAAATATTAGATATGGATATTAATGAGGTATTTCAAGATACCTTCAGCCCTAGGAAGGAGAGCGAAGTATCCTGGGAAATAAGTGGACGTGAATGCAGGCAAAGGGATGACAGACAGTACTGACCGAAGCAGCCTGTGGAGAAATGTGTGGTCGAGACCCAATTCCAGCAGCTTATTCCTATTCCATTTTCTCACTACCATTTGTGAAGGTACCTATTGGCTACAGGCAATGCACTCACAGTTAGATGACCATATAACGATGATGTCATTAAATAAATAAATAATCCCTGTCACCTTTTTCACCCAAGGGCTTACAGAGTTTCTTCACTTTTGATTCCTGGCTTCCAGCGTCTCCTGTTTCTGATCCAAATCTATCATCTTCTGCCAGAAGATGGTCTATAGGTTATGTTTTCTTCTTACTACACAAAAGAAAAAGCAATGAATGGTTACAGTCACTCGATGTCCATTAGTAGCACATAGGACAAGGACTGGCAACCTATGGCATATAGGCAGATTTTTAGTGGCATGTAGGATGATCCTGAATTCGCCCCACGTCTTGAAAACAAACAAATGTAGTTGCTCTCAAAAGTCACTTTCCAGCTGGTTACCCATGCTCCAGCCCCAATCCAACCCTCCAGTGGACTGTTTCCACTGAAATTATTTAACAACTAAGCCTAAATCCCTGGTCTGGGTCACAGCCATTATATCACTAGATCATTTTACACTCTGTAACAAAAAGAGCTTTACTTATTTTGATCACTTTGCTTTAACAGTTTTTCCTTGTAATAAAAGTAACATATATCAAAAAAGCAAAGCAAAAAAAAAAAAAATTAAAACCACTCTCAATCACATCACTCAACAAGAATCCATAAGAATCACTGTGGGTTTTTAGGGATTTCCTTCTGGATTTTTTTCTATATACACCTGATTTTTCACAAATGTTGGACCATACATAATTTTTATACTCTGCTTTTTACTTAGTATGAACATTTCCCTATTTCATTATTCAATATCATGATTATAGCATTTATAATATCATACAGATACACATGCTCTAATTTCTATCATTTTATGTGATGCTTTATGCATCTTTGCTCTCTGGACTTTGCTATATGAGCTATTATTATAATATTTGCAGTTATCTTTTAGGTTAAAAATCTTCTACCTGGAATGTCCTATTACTGGTCTACCTGCTTCACCTCATTAAATCTTGAACTCTTTGGACATATCTGTACGACAGTGCAGGAACAGCACAGGGGTGCTTGTCACGCCCAGAAGAATCCTTCATCTGTGTATGTGGTTTCAGCAGCTGCTTTACACCTCAGTGGGAACTCGAGGACCTATTTATGGGTGGGGTGTGCTGTGCTGTCTTCTGTTTTGTGTAAGTGCTACCAGAAGTTCTAATTTCCTGTGCCATTAAAGAAATCTTACATCCTTCAACAGTGTCTCTTGGCTCCTTCCTGTCAACCACATGACCACGATGTTTGGCACTATCAGTTGCAGAGGTTCATAATGTCAATCTTGAAATACTATGACACATACAAGAACATGAAACAATGAAGTCCTGCAACTAGAGCTTTCACTGTGAAGTTAAGCCAAACTATATCTTGAGAAAAAGAAATAAGCCAAAGGCATAATTTGCTTGATAAAGTTTTAAACTTTTATTTTCAAACTACACAAGTAATCTGTTGGCATAAAAAATTATTTTTGAAGAATACAAGGAAATGTATAAAATTAAATGAAAAGGCTCCTTTGCTCTATAATCCTACTCTTTAGGGATAACCACTGTAAACAGCTTGACTTTTTTTTTCAGACCTTTTCCTTGTTCTTGACCATACAAAGTACTAACACTTCTGACACAGAAATTATATCATAACTAAGTTCAAAGAGAACTTCATGCTTTAAGGCTTTTTTTAAAAAAAATCAACTGCAAAAGTAACCCCTTCTCTTTGTAAAAATTTTATATAGCACAAGATGTATATCAAGTACCAATGCCCCTCTACTTTTAACAGTCCGGTAGTATCAATTCCAGACATCTTCCTACATATGTCCAAGCAATTAATTATGTACTATGTCACTATGTACATCTTAGTAACTGTTACACTGAAAGAGCAGGACACATAAAATTCAAATACTATAAAATACTTTCCACCACCAGTTCAAATCTTCTCTGTAGGGTTTTCCTTCTCCTTGGATGTAATTTAAGGCAGATCCTATGATTTTACTGGTCACAATTATATAATAAAAATCCTCTAGTCCTTTTTAGTCACATAATAATCCATTGGGAACATCTCAATACAGTTCTTTTAAATGGATAATGCCTCTTCTCACCCAGTATCTCATACTCTCCCTCTACCCTGCAACTTCTGCCTCTCACCGTACAGCTCCCATCTGTCTGCTGAAGTAGCCTTGCCCCTGTCAGGAAGGCCCAGACCAGCTCCCTTGACTGGTCCAAATCTGGTCCACAGAAACACACAGCTCTTTGATGCAGCAACTCCTAGAAATTTACCCTATAG
>CAUYRT010108471.1:0-13332 GCA_963574885.1 Lepilemur ruficaudatus
ATTGTGGAAGATTCTTGCTTTCACTGATTTCTTGTATCCACTCTTTTACCAGGTTATTTAATTTTCCCAAAATTAAAATCCTGCGCTGCAGTTTCTCTTCCTCTTCAAAGACCCCAAGGGCTTCAGAGTCTCAATTAATTTCTGTGTAAGTATGCAGTCAGTCTCCTTGGGGGCTGCTAAGCTGACAGGAGAAGTAATGCCATAGTGCTTCTGTGGCGGCTGTCTGTTGTGATCCCTGTGTTGTAACTGGAAACTGCATCGTCTCCTGCGCCGGCACCGCCCAGTCACTCCCCCCGCACCCCCCCCCCCCCCCCGCGGCTGCCGCCCTGGGCATGGTCCACTGAGGCGGGAGGCAGAGGGGGGGCCTGCCTCAGCCCTGCGTCCAACCCCACTCCCGCCGCTTTAAGCGCTTCTCCTCCTTCCCCTTCGTCCTAACATGGCGCCCGAGCGCTACCACAGCAACGTTCGAGGCTGTTGGTTTTCAAAGCTACTATGAAGCTGAAAAGGAGACAGGAATAAAGCAAGTTAAAACTCCAGAAGACATGCTATTCTGACCCACATCACATCGTGACAAGCTCCTAGTTATTTTCCAGAGTTCTGAAAAAGTTGACTTTGACAATTTCTGGCAGTATTATCATTGGTTTTTAGATAGGATTTTCAGAGGTCTTTAACTCTTGACCTACCAGATGTCGGAATCTCTATTTGTAGTTACTTGCAGTCTGATCTCTTTTCTAAGAGGCCTCATTTATTTCAGTTTTCTAGGGCTATAATCCCAGAAAGCTTTGTGTGGATCTAGGTAAACACAGTATCAGTGACACCTAGTGGCAGCAAGCGTACACTATAAGGAAAGTAGATAAATTACAATTGCTCTCAGCTTGTTTCCTCATTTTAAATATAGAAAATGTAGTACTTACTTCACTAGGGCTGATTTGAGGGTTAAACGGAACAACAAACGTAGGAGTATCTGGTAAGATTCTGGAAACACAGCAGGCTCTCTAAATGTTAAGTTCATTTTTTTTGAAACGTTATTTAAAACGCTAATCTTCATAAAGCACTTCCATAGCACTTTTCAATTTTACCCCAAAGGTGACGGTCAGAATTTCTGACAAAGGTTATGCAGTTATGAGGGCATGGGAAGTCTGTGAAACTCTTCAGCACTTTTTCATAGCTCTTAGGATTAAGACAAAATTATTTAATGCTGTGATTCGCAAACTTTAGTAAGTATCAGAATCTGCTGATGTCTTTGTTATAACACAAATCACTAGGCTGCCCACCTCCAGTTTCTGAATCGATAGTTCTGGGGTGAAGGCTGGGAATTTACATTTCTAACAAGTTTCTTGGTGATGCTGCTACTGCTGGTTCTGGACTATACTCTGAGAACCACTGGGGTATTTTCCCCCTTAAATTGTGATTAAATATACATAAAATTTACCATGTTAGCTATTTTTAACTGTACAATTCAGTGGCATGAAGTACAGTCACACTGTTGTGCAACCATTGCTATCATCCATCTCTTGGACTTTGTCATCTCCCCAGAGAACCACTGGTTTAGTGTGACCTACAATGGGAATGCTGTCCCATTTTTCCTCTTTGGCAGGCACTTTGAAAGGAACAAATTTAACTGGCAGCAAGCTAGAAGGACTCTGCTCTCTAAACAGAAAAAGAATCAATAATTATTTCCTTAGATAGCTGCCCTTCCCCATCCCTCTTAATTAGAATGAAGGCAGTTTAGGAGAACAGAAGACAAGTTGCCTCTCAGCTCAGTTTAGGAAATAATAAAGCAAAAAATGTTACCATGTACACCTACTCACTATCAGTCACATATAAATGCATGTTAGAGATCTTCATTCATTCAACAAATAATAATTAGGCCCCTACTATGTGCCAGGCAGTGTTTTAGGCAATGCACAAAATAGATAAAAATCTGTGCCAGTAGAACTTACATTCTACTGGAGTTACATATATGTTAGATACTAAGTGCCAGGGAGAAAAAAATAAACAATGAGGGCCATGAAGCGTGCCTTTAGAATGGGGTACATGTGTGAAATTTTAGATAGGGATGTCCTCTTTGAGTATGTCACTTTTGAAGGCAGTAAGGGAGCTAGCTATGCAGCTGTCTGATGGAAGAATATCCCAACAGAAAGAATAGTAAATAGTAAAGTGGTTTTAGGGCACACAAAGAGGAGGCCAGTGTGGCCATAACAGAGTGACTAATGGGAAGAGAAGTAGAACTGATGTCAGAGAGGTGGTACCTGAGGTAGAGGTTCAGGGTAGGGACTTACAGACACGAAATGTTTAACTACATCAGAAAATATCTCCCAACTTTTTCTTACTGCAACTTCATGCTGTATGCAAATAACTTTTACTTCCCTACAGCATAAACGCTGATAAATATGATCTTATTATATACAATAGAAATAACAGACCAATGTAAAAATAATTTTTAAAAATGCTATTACTAAAAATCGTCTAAAGTACTTGATGTGGTCTTGGTTTTTATCCTGCAATTGTAACAAAATGAAAGCATAAATAAGTTTTAGTATCATTATGAAGACCTTTATTTTCTATCTCAAAGAGATAGAATATATTGCCCCAGACATCCAGGCCAGAAATTTTCCATCTTCTGGAGGATCATAATTAAAAACCTACAAACCAAAACAAAAACAGCCCTTTAACCCTCTGGCTACACTTGCAGCTTGTCCCTGGCTGACCAGTTCTGTGTCCCCACGGCCCTAGCAGGAAGTCAAGATGAAGCCTCACAGCTGTCTCTAAGGGACTGGCAAATAGCTTGTTAATCTTATATAGAGGTTGTCAAACTATAATATGTATCAAAATCACATGGAGGATTTGTGATACAGATTATCGGACCCAACTGATTCAGAGGTGTGGATAGAGCCTCAGAATGTGCAGTTCTAACAATTTCCCAGGTGACGCTGATGCTGCTGGTATGGGGACTCACCATTTGAAAACCAGTGCCTTAGAAGTATTTATTGCTAGCTGGAGGCTGTAGTGGGTCAGCCAGGATGAGGCTGGATGAAGTAGTGGCTTTTCTCCTGGTAGTCCTCTCTTTTCTATAAATATCCTTTCCAATCCCATGATAAACACTGGAGAGAGGTGGGGATGCTTTTTTTCTCAGAATCTTTCAAGATCCTCTTGGAGATAATTGTCAGTGATGCAACCTGGGACGTGACAAATCTCTGGGAATCAGTGATAATAAAGGCAGGCTCAATAAATGTTGGAGGAAAAAGAGGCCTTTAGAAGATTATCTAATCTAGTGTTTCTTAACCAATTGTCAAAACCAATTGTCAGCTGTGTTGCAAGTAATCTGTTGCTAGCTATGAAGCTGGCTAATGATTTACTTTAAAAAAAAAACACAGCACTTGTCAAAACCCAAAAAACTATAAATTATAAAGAACTTTAACAGACACAAATTTTAAAATATAAACCAGGATGTTGGGGAATACGTACATGTATTTGCTAGCTCTATTCACCGGAAGGCCCTGGAATCAGTAACACCTTAGTTGCAATGAACACACCTACCACTCAGATCTTGGTTTCTAAATACCATTCTCCATTTCTCCTTGGAGAAAAATGGCTGATTTTACATTGGGATTGAGGAAATACAAGAGCCTGGAATGTCTTTTAGAGCCAGAAAGTAAGGAAGTGTTCAAAAAAAACAAAAGGATGGGGGCATGTAAAGGGATACAGGAATTGATCTAAAAGCCTAAACTGGAATAATTTGAACAAGAAAATAAATTATGTAGTAATAGGTTATAAACCCAAGGTATAAAATATATGAGTCATACTAACATAGATAACACAGGATGAATGAATGAATAAGGAGAAGCAATAAATTTTCCTTCCAGAAAAACTCCAAATATATGTAGATACTCCTCCCTCTTGGATTCCTTAGTCCCTTTAAGTGTGGGTTGGACTCAGTGACATACTTTCAAAGAATACAGAAAGTGAAAAACAGTAACTTCACAGAAGAGAAACCAACTACTGAAGGTTAAAATTACCAGTCTCAAATAATGTGGACATCATGTACCATTTAATATGATGGGATGGGAAGGGCACTTTATCTCTGTGCTATTTATTCTTCTCTAAAACCCATAACCCTAGTAGTCATGGGAAAATATGAAACAAACCCAAATTGAGAGACATCTGACAAAATAACTGGCTAATATTCCTCCAAAACTATCAAGTTCATGAAAATTAAAGAATGTGAAGCTGCACAGACCAGAAGAGACTAAGGAGACATGACAACTAAATGCAATGTGGTTTCCTGGGATTGGATCCTGAAACAGAAAATGGGTATCATTGGAATAACTGGCTTTAGTTAATAGTAATGTACCAATGTTCATTTTCTTAGTTTTGACAAATGTACCATGGTTATGTAAGATGTTAACATTAGAGAAAACTTGATGAAGCGTATACAAAAGTCTTTACTATCTTTGCAATTTTTTGTAAAATTATTCCAAAATATATTTTTAATAACATGGGTACTTGGGTTTTAATTATATCTTGTTTTTACTTTAAGTTTATCTTATATTTTGCATTTACTTGATATTTAATATGAAAAAAATTAGAATTTGACAGTATCTCTGTAAAAATGTCATTTTCACTCACTTCAATATACTTCTGGAATGAGAGAGAGAAGAAGGGATGGGTTATAGTAGGAGATGTGCCCAATTCAGGATAGATGAAGAACTTGCAGGTGAAGTGTTCCTTGTGGAAATGAAATAAGAAAATGACACTTGATGGTATTCGTCTTGTCATACTCTAAGACCTTGCTATTCTCAAGTGTGGTTGACATCTCCTGGGAGCTTGTTAGAAATGCAGACTCTCAATTCCCACTCAAGACCTATTGAATTTGAATCTGCATTTTTAATGATATCCAAGTGATTCATATGAACATTATATTTTGAGAAACAAATAGACACCCATATTCATTCAACAATTTCTGAGTATTTACTGTGTGCCAGAAACACAAAGACCAATACCACATATTCTAAAGTCTAGAACAGCGCTATTCAGCCTCAGCTAGGAGCTTCACAGAAAAGCAAATTCTTTTTTTATAGGCTTTCCAGGTGATGTTTTCACATAATGAAGTTTGAGAAGCACTGCTCTAAAAAAGTGAATTTCAAACTCTGCATATTGGAATCACCAGAGTACCGTAAAAACAAAACCAATGCACAAACTCAACCCAGACTGATTAAATTCCAATTTCTGGGAGCAGAACTCTGGCATCAATATTTTTAAAAAGATTCCCCAAGTGATTCTAATGTGCTGCCATGCTTGAGACACACTCTTCAACACAACCACTTGGGAGTCCCTGTTGAACCCAGGCTATGTGAATGATCAGGGTATACCTGCAAAGCTTAATACCTGTGTTTCTGGCTGGGTTCAAAAATCCCTCTTTTCAACAGCTAATACACTGAAAAGAGGCTCTGATTTTTCTCTAACTTCGGCACATCGATAATATGTAATTTATTACTTTGAAAGTTTGGAATTCCTGTAGAGTATATTAAAACATGGCCAGCTTTCAGATTTTAGAGCATGTAGTATCTAACACACTGCTCAGTACCTGATGACATGCAGTATAAATTGGTCTATAGTCTTACCTTCTTATCCCCCTTGGAAAAAAGGAGATTTTATTTCACATCCCTCCTCCACAGCACCTGGCTGCCCCTCATGGGTAAATACAATGTCTGATTATCTCACAATGAATGGCCAGAGCCCAAAGAACTGATCCTACTGCACTGATGTGAGCCTGCTCAGCCATCTCATTTCCTTTTCCTAATGTTCCAGAAGGCCAGAGGCTACTATGACCTTGGCTGGAAAAAGCAGCTGTTTCTGGGGCAACAATATTCCTTTCCCATGTCCCACGGAAAGATTTTTTAATCTAAATACTAATTAGATTAACCCACAAATGCCTATTAAATCCTTTTAAAGTTGAAATAGGGTATTGCTAATACTATAATGTTTGCTTTGATAGGAAAGGGCAACCTATGCATATCCTTCCATATACTTTAAATCATATCTAGATTACTTATACCTAATACAATATAAATGCTATGTAAATAGTTTATACTGTATTTTTAAAATTTGTATTATTAATCATTGTATTGTATTTGTTTTTTATCGAGGTTGGTTGAATCTGTAGATGCAAACTCCATGGATACAGAGAGCCGACTGTACATACACCAATCAATACTGCGTTTTGCAATTTAATGAAATTGTTGTCAAATGTTTGTAACTGCTCAGTAGACCTAGCAGAAAAAAGAATGATTAAATTATCGTAATTATGTTGTTTAGGGAAATTGGAGCTCTCATTCCCACCTGGAGCTCACTCAGAATAGAGAACCACTGATTTAATTCCACATTAGAATCAAAACTGGGCTGCCCTAAAAGCTGACTGCGACAAATAAAACAGCGAACCTGAAATACTAACTTGCTCTGGGCCTTTCTATGTCCAGAACGGAGTGGCTTGAAATCTCCTGTCTGCAGCTCTACTGACAGAGATGGATTTTTTCTGGCTTTAAATGCTGATTTGCCGTGCTCTTGTAAGTGACATTGACGTGCAGATCTGCCTGCCAGGCTACCCACACTAACAAGCCTAACTGTACCAAGCCAGTGAGGTTCACACTGAATCTGGGACTCAGAATCTAAGTGACGATGTTGGCCTAACTTGCTCTGGCTCTGGGTATTGTGGCTATTCATGCTTCCCCACAGTTGAGAGTCCTTTTCTCTGTCAAACCCCCCAAAAGGCTCTGCCAAACAGAGCGGTTTTGAGCAGGAAAATGACAATAACTGGTGCCCTAGGAAGATAAATCTGAGTGCAGAACACAAGACCAGGCCTTGGTAAGGGCAGATGTGGGGTGTAAATGGAGCAGGAGTGGGAAGACATGGGCATGGAAACCTCCTGGTAGGTGGTGTCACAACACTGTTGTTCACCTGGGTTGTGTAAAGGAAATAAGACAGTTGTGGTAATGGAGAAGACCTGACATGTGAAATACTCTGGAGGAAAAATGGGCAAGGCAGATTGATGTCGAGTTTTCGTGGGCTGGCTAGACCCCTAATCACCACTTGTAACATTGTTTCTATGGGGAAAAAAAACCTTTCAAAGTTTAAAAAACATTGGAACCTAACCCTTTTCAAGTCAGAGGGAGACTACTTCTCCCCTGGACTCCTTAGCAGTCTGTTAGTGGGAAATCCTTCCAAAAAAAAAAAAAAGTCTTACAATTCTATGTATCTGGTGCTCAAACCACAGTGAAATAGGCCACTCCATAGCAACTGTTTTTCCTCCCATCAACATTCCAGCCCACGAAGCCCACGCTCAACAGTGGCTATTTGAAACTTTCTAGGCCTTAGTTGTTGACCTAAGAGCATTGTGACAGAAACAGATTCCCTGTCTCCATCTGCTTTCTCATCCTTCCCCCCAAGGCTCAGAAGAACACCAGGCCTCCATTCTGAACTAGCGAGCCCTTCCCATCTGTGATCCCTCTCCTGAGGAATGTTGTACCAAACTTATCCCAACCTCTAGTTCCTGATTTTCCACTGCCTTTTCCCTACCAAATATGTTCACCATCTTTAAAAACAAAACCAAAAAACTTTAAATTATAAAATACTTACTCATTACAGAAAATGTGACAGCTAAAAGTATGAAGATAAAAGCACTCATAATTAGGGATAACTTGTATTTCTTTTGAGACATTTTCCTATGCTTACATACAACATATACATTTTTCATAATCAGATAATACTGTATCTTCCTTATGTCACAAAGACTTTCCATGATTTTTTTTCTTTTGGAGACAGGGTCTCGTTCTGTTGCCTGAGCTAGACTGTAGTGGCATAGTGGTGTTACCATAGCTCGCTGCAACCTCAAACTCTTGGGTTCAAATGATCCTCCTCCCTCAGCCTCCTGAGTAGCTAGAACTACAGGTGTGTGCCACCATGCTCAGCTAATTTTTTTTTCTATTTTTCATAGAGATGGGGTCTTGCTATGTTGTCCCAGCTGGTCTCAAGCTCCTTGGCTCAAGAGATCCTTCTGCCTCGGCCTTCCAAAATGCTAGGATTATAGGTGTGAGCCCTGAATTTAATCATTCCCTAAAACGGGATTTGCTTCTTCTTTTTCACTACTACATATGTTTCAAATGAACAGTTTTCTACATAAACCTTTTTGATGGTATTTCTGATTATTTTCTTAGAACAAAATCCTGGCAGTGCAGGGTTAGAGTATGAACCCTTTTAATGTTCTTTATATGTGTAACAAACTACTTTCCAGAAAGGCTGAACCAATTTATACTTCCACCAGTAGTTGATGAGAATTTCTGTCTCATTATGTCACAGTAACACTGAGAGTCCACTATGTTGGACAAAACATTCACTTGTTCTCAACAGCTCCTATAAATAAAATGCTAATCTCCTTCCTTTCCTAGCTCTAATGATTAAGTGCCATGTATTTACTGCCTTCACTTCACCACCCACATTTTATTTTGCTACAGTGTTTCTTTCCCCAATCACTTCACTAAAATTGCTTTAACAACATTAATGATCTCTTTCTAGTCATATGAATACATTTTTTAGATCATCATCATTAGTCCCTTTGACTCTACTCTTCCCATGTTTGTGGCCATTTGACTCTATGATCTAATGCTTCCACAAGGATTCAATCCCTCCTTACATCATACCACCACATTTTCTCACTTCATCTCCCATCTTTATGATCTACCTTCTTTAATGCCCTCTTTGACACTTCCTATTACTTACACTATGTCAGGCCTCCAAGGTTCAGTCCTTGCCACCATTCTGTGCTACTCTCTGGAAGGACTCCTCCATTCTAACAATCAGCTCCACACTAATTGCTTCCGTATCTTTATCTCCATAACTTTACCTTTCCTTTGCCCTTAGTTCTTTGACTGAGAGGTCCCATCATCACCTGTAACTCCACACCACCTACGACTCAATAACGCACTATATTCTCTGCCAAACTAACACAAATCTTTGATAGTATTTCTGATTATTTTTCCAAATTTCTTATTTCTGACAACGGGGCAACAATTCTGCAGGCCTGAACACTCAACATCTTGTCTTTAAGACTGTCCTTACTCAATGTCTCCAAACTCAGACTAATTTCTTCAAGACCTAGATATATTCTTTTGTCATTTCCATCATTACCTCATGGATTGATTACTATAACATCTTCATAGGTGGCAGCAATTCAACTTGTACACAGTTATCTCATTAATTTTCCAGAAATATTTATTACTTTTCCTGCTTAATGCTTTTTTTGTTCAAATTCATCTGGTTCAACCTCCTCAAAAGACCACACTTTATCTCCTATTACCTCCTGATCAAAATCCAAGGTAATCTTTCCTCCCTCACACTGTCTTCAGACTTGTTACCACCCCTACCCATGCTCATGTTACTCTCACACCCCTTTTGGTTCAACCCTCCAGCTGAGAATCCTAACCTAAAGCATTCTCTGAATTCTTTTTTTTTTTTTTCCATTCTCTGAATTCTTGAAGCCAGTGGTGTCCTGGCTCTTGGGATGGGGCTGATGGACAAATGCCCTGATTTGTATTGTTTGCCAATAAACTTCACCACAGCAAATTTTAAGCTACCAATGTAATGTCACTGATTGTGAAATTAGGAAAAAATTTGCACAAGGCCAGTAGGACCTGGCTCCAAGACACCACAGCAGCACTTATAACCTGCTCTGTAATCTGTAACTTTATATATACTATTTTGTACAGGTTCTCTAGGTGTATTAAATAGGTTTGTTTGTTCATTGCAATAAACTGGCCCTAGGAAGTGGGGCAGCCCATTCATTTTAGAGCTTTCACAGGGTACAGGGTGCCTATTGTGTGCTCAATAAGCAGGCAAGGCCTGGAGAGGGGTGATAAGCAAAGCCAAAGATGGGGATAGTTAAAATGGGCATGTTCTCATTTAGGGTTAGTTAGCAAAAACAAACAAAAAGAACAATGACGGAGCAGAATGTAGTGGAAATAAAATCAGAATGGGAGCCAAGAGGATACTAGTTATGTCCCAGTTTCCTATCTGTGTGATCTTTAGCAAGTCAATTCCCTTCTTGGCCCTTAAGTTTCCTCATCTGTAGAAACTGGAAACTAGGGGACTGGATTACCTAACTTCTAAGATTATCTCTAGACTCCAGTGCTCTGGGATGTGGGTTAAATTGACAAGGAGACAACCTATAGTCCAGTGGTCCCCAATCTTTTTGGCACCAGGGACCAGTTTCATGGAAGACAATTTTTCTAAGGACCCAGGGTAGGGGGAATGATTTCAGGATGATTCAAGTGCATTACATTTATTGTGCAGTCAAATCTCTCTGTTAATGATAATCTGTATTTACAGCCGCTCCCCAATGTTAGCATCACCACCTCAGCTCCATCTCAGATCATAAGGCATTAAGATTCTCATAAGGCACACGCAAGCCAGATCACTTGCATGCACAGTTTACAGTAGGGTTTGCACTCCTATGGGAATCTAATGCTGCTGCCAATCTAACAGAAGGCGAAGCTCAGGCGGTGATGTGAGTGACGTGGAGTGGGTGTAAATACAGATGAAGCTTTGTTTGCTTGCTCACCGCTCACCTCCTGCTGTACGGCCTGGTTCCTAAACAGGCCACAGACTGGTACTGGTCTGCAGCCCAGTGGATGAGAGACCACAGCCATAGTCCATTGCATTAGTTAAAAATAATGATAATAAATTCATTTTAATATCTGACCAGTCACTAGAGTTTAGGGCAGCAAAACTGTGTGAAGATGTGAAGAAACCTTTTTGTAAGGCCATTCCATTCCTTTGATCTGATCTAATAATCATTCTGTGGAAAGATACAACATTCTGAAAGTTATATCTATTTTATTCTACTTTGAGGAGAAAAGAGGCATGAAAACCCATCTAATATCTGCAGCATGTTCCTAGTGTCCCTCGTCCAAAAAATATGTATATTGCTATCTACTATGAGCTGGACACTGATAAATGATGAGGATTTAGTAAAAAAAAAAAATAAAAAAAAAAAAAAGCAGATCCAGTCTTTACCCTCACGGAACTCACAGTAGCGTGAGTCAGTAGTCATTCCAAGTCACCTTATCAGTGCTTTTTAACCTAACCAGCATGAACTCCTCTGAGCAGCAAGCTATGGACCCTCTCAGAAACAGGTATACAACAACAAAAATTTGAGTATAACTTGAGAGGTTCACTGGACCTCTCAAATGCGGAGGTGTACAACTATCACAGGTTAACTATGTTGACCTGTTACCTACAAAACAATAAACAAATTCAAGCTCATAAAAGCCTATATTCTGTATGCTATGTTGTTTGCGCTAAGGGAGTATAGCAAAGATTTCCAAAAGAAACTAAAAGTAAACTTCTATCATTTAAAGGATTAAGTTTTGGTTACATGAAATTTCATTCACCTAGAGTATCTTATTCCAAATAATATTCTGAATAAGGTATGCCTGGATTATGTTTCTATTTGATCTATATAATTCCTTTGGTTAAGGCTGTTTATTGGTCATCTTTCTTGAAAAACCATTTGCACATGAATGTATACTTCCACTTCACAAATAAATCTGCATTTCATTACTCTTCTGTTTCACATTAATGAAACCTAATCAGTCATGACAAATTCATATACACACATATCCTGAATAAGCAGCTTGAACAATATCAAAAAGCACAAATTCTAAAATTAGAAGGCACCAACTCCTCTTCTGGCTCTGACATTTTCTGGCACAGTGATCTTGGACAAATCATTTAACTCTCTGACCTATGTTTCTTCATTTATAAATTGGAGATGGAATAAAACTTACCTGAGAGGGCTGCTATGAGAAATCAGTCAAATAAAATAATGTATATGAAAGTGTTTAGCTATAAGATGGGCAAAAGTGGGTGAAAGACACAGCAGATTGTTTGGAGTTGCTCACAAAATATCAGATTCACAGATCAAGAGAGTTGCTCATGTAACACCCTTAGTGTGCTATTAACATTTTTCTCTCTGAAATAAATTGTCCTTAAATTGCTCAAGGAATTGTCTTGGTTAACTGCTCAATAGTGAGGTTCTTAAACATGAAAAGATGAATTACTTACAACACAATCGGTCTTAGTTGCAGATGTTAAAGTCCCTTTCACACAGTCCATTTTAACTTTTTTACAGAGCAATGATTCTTTCACTTGCCTTGTTGAAAAGGTTTATAATGGTTAACAGGATGTACATAAAACATTTTAGGTGAATTAGCTAAATGAAACTGACAAAAATCAATGAAATCAATAGTATCAGGGCTTTTCCTTTTCAGTGGAAGCAGGTGTTTGCTTTTAAAGGAAGTAAACAATACTCTTCCGTTTAAAATACATTTTCCAGTTCATTCTCCACTGGAACACATGATAAGCTATGGAAGGGATAACTTTTTTTTTTTTTTTTTGGTTATGTATCCAACTTGTGAAACTATCTAACATTTTGGGGTTTTTTTTGGCATTATTTCATTCACATTTACAATGTACATTTACACTATTTCAAAACCAAGCTTGGGGCTCTTCTTCCTTTAAAAATTGAATTAAACAACTTTTTAATGATTTGGTACCATGGAACAAAAAGATCATTACACCTTATCAAATCTCATGAAGGTGACCAAAAGAGTGAATTGCCTTGGTATCTAGAAAAAAGTCAAGATGGAAAAAAATCTTTCTTAAGAACGGGCAAAAAGGGCCCGGTGCGGTGGCTCACGCCTGTAATCCTAGCACTCTGGGAGGCCGAGGTGGGTGGATCGCTCAAGGTCAGGAGTTTGAGACCAGCCTGAGCAAGAGAGAAATTCCATCTCTACTAAAAATAGAAATTAATTGGTCAACTAAAAATATAGAAAAAAATTAGCTGGACATGGCGGTGTATGCCTATAGTCCCAGCTACTTGGGAGGCTGAGGCAGGAGGATTGCTTGAGCCTAGGAATTTGAGGTTGCTGTGAGCTAGGCTGAGGCCACAGCACTCTAGCCCGGGCAACAGAGTGAGACTCTGTCAAAAAAAAAAAAAAAAAAAAAAGGGGGCAAAAAGGCTGGGCGTGGTGGCTCACGTCTGTAATCCCAGCACTCTGGGAGGCTGAGGTGGATGGGTCGCTTAAGGTCAGGAGTTCGAAACCAGCCTGAGCAAGAGTGAGACTCCATTTCTACTAAAAATAGAAAGAAATTAATGGCTAACTAAAAATATATAGAAAAAATTAGCCGGGCATGGTGGCGCATGCCTGTAGTCCCAGCTACTCAGGAGGCTGAGGCAGGAGGATTGCTTGAGCCCAGGAGTTTGAGGTTGCTGTGAGC
>CAUYRT010108476.1:0-14097 GCA_963574885.1 Lepilemur ruficaudatus
ACAATTCATAATTGCAAAGATGTGGAAACAACCCAAGTGCCCATCAATACATGAGTGCAATTCATAATTGCAAAGATGTGGAAACAACCCAAGTGCCCATCAATACATGAGTGGATTAATAAAATGTGGTATATATATATATATATATACACCATGGAGTTCTACTCAGACATAAAACAGTGGTGAACTAGCACCTCTTGTATTATCCTGGATGCAGCTAGAGCCCATCTTTCTAAGTGAAGTATCACAAAAATGGAAAAATAAGTACCCCATGTACTCAACATCAAATTGGTACTAACTGATCAACACTTAAATGTGCACACATGGAAGTTATATTCATCGAGTGCCAGGCAGGTGGGAGGGGAATGGAAGGAATGTGTAAATTCACAACTAATGGGTGTGGAGTACACTTTCTGGGGGGTGGGCATGCTTGTAGCTCTGGCTTGGGCAGTGCAAAGGTAATATATGTAACCTAAATGTTTGTACCTTCATAATATTCTGAAATTTAAAAATAAAAAAAAACTGGAAAAAAATTGAATGAAAATAAAGATTCATCATAAAAAACATAAAATTTGCTGGTGCCTTGATCTTGGACTTCCCAGCCTCCTGAGCTTTGAGAAATAAATTTCTGTTCTTTTTAAATTACTTGGTCTGTGACATTCTGTAACAGTGGCATAAAATGGACTAAAACATACCATAAGAGAAATTCTTCCTGACAACTCAATGAAGGAAAGAAAAATAGGAAGGAAGGAAGAAAAGAAGAAAAGACAGACAAAATTTACTTTTTATGCCCCTAACACTACTTGTTTAAGTGGACTCAATACCAAAAATACATTCTGATAATATACTTCTCAGGATTGATAGTATCTTTCAAACCTTTAGGTACCATCCCTTGTTCCTCCAGTACTACCTTCTGCATTTTAATTTTATAAAGAGAAATCCCACATTGTATTGCAATTGAACATCATAATATAGCATATAGTGCCAAATCTGGAAGTGACCAATATCATTTTGATTTACTGCATGATGAAATTGTTATAAAAATTAAACTGTTGTCTATATTCAAAAGACAACAAAATAATTATGGAGAAGAAACAGTAACAAGATGTTAAATGAAGGCTATGTAATGATTAAAAATAGTCATTTATTTGCAATTTTTTTATTTCAGAATATTATGAGGGTACAAACATTTTGCTTACATATAATGACTTTACCTCACCCAAGCCAGGGCTACACGCACACCCTTCTCCCATACAGTGTGCTCTACATCCATTACTTGTGACCTCCCTACACCTACCAACCCCCTCCCACTGACTGGCACCCAATTAATATTACTTCCATGTAGGCACCTTAGCGTTGATCAGTTAGTACCAACTGTTGGTGAGTACATGTGGTACTTGTTTTTCTATTCTTGTGATACTTCACTTTGAAGGATGGGCTCAAGCTATATCCAGGGTAATATAAATGGTGCTAGTTCACCATTGTTTTTTAATAAAGACATCTACACTCATATGTTTATACCAAAACAATTCATAATTGCAAAGATGTGGAAACAACCCATGTGCCCATCAATACATGAGTGGATTAATAAAATGTGGTATATGTATACTATGGAATACTACTAAACTATTTGCAATTTTTATTTGAAATAAAAATCCTTGTCCATGAAATAAGTAGAAGTTTAAGAAAGCAAAACGTCAGATTGAGATTGACAAACCAACACCAGCAAAAGCAGTGTCCAGCAACAGACAGCCAAGTTAACACAATCAAATAAGCTCAAGTAAACTAACATGGGGCAAAACCAAAGATCATCTGCAATATATTGTTGTAATCTTTTTTGTGTGTTGTTGTTTTTATCAAATCCTATCTACTTTTTTCACTAGGAGCCAACAAAACCAAGAGTAAAAAGCATTTCTAGTTGGGTTGTTCAAAGATATCATCATTTAGCAAGTACTTGATCTGAGAAAGAGGAAAATAATAGAAAATTGAGGGGAAAGGAATTACAGGCAGAGGGATGATAAACAGTGAGATATGGAGGGCAGCCTTAAGGCACAAAGAAAATTTACAGCAATGGTATAGGTATAATGCACAAAGTAAATTCAGAGCAGTGGGATAAGGAGGCATGTGTACACCTGGGGTAGGACTGGAGCTAGACAGTACAGGGACTTACATCTTAACCTATATTGCATGGACTCAAACTAGGCAATTGTTGCAGACTTTTTTTCCTGGGAGATTAAGCAGTGAGATAGTGGTCTAGGACTTTATTTACCTTTATATCCTTAAGAATTAATCTTAATCTGCCTCACCCAACTTCACCTGTGTATAAAATTCTTTATTTGTCCAAAGTAACTTACAGACGCACAAAAGTTTACTTTAAAGATTTTCAAATACTGTATTATTTTCAACCTCAAGCTAACTTTTCTTTTTTTTATATACAGAGAATCGTGTCCCCTGTATATATATATATATATATATATATATATATATTTTCTTTCAGCAAATTAAGGGGGTACAACTGTTTAGGTTACATATGTTGCTTTTGCTCCACCCGAGTCAGAGCTTCAAGCGTGTCTTCTCAAACTTGCTTTCAGCAGAAAATAGGTATGATAGAGAAATATTCAAATCAATATAGGATATGATTCAAATTATTTTGCTGTTTTACAGAAATACTCTCTCATACAGAAATATGGAAAACACACGAAGTAGTTTTCTAAGTCCACACAAATACAGCATTTAACAAAATCACCAGTGTCACTAAGAAAGGATATCTTTTAACTGTATTGTATATTTCTGTAATGGAAACATTTTATTTCTGCAAAGAACTGAACCAGCTAGCTAATATATAGTAAGCAAAGTAATCATATTTCAACTGACAAATTTTATTATCAAAAATGAGTCTGATTCAAACTGGTGACCCTGAAGTGAAAAGTCCATGTATTATATTACTGATCACAAGATTTTTCTTCTTTCTTTTCAATCGTTATTTTTTACAATAAGTGGCATGAAATAGTATATATTTATCCTAAAGCTACATACTGTTATCGCTATATGTTTCCTACGTTAATATAAATGAAATATGGCAGATGTTCTATTATAAAGGTTTATATTGCAAATGCTCTTTCACTTGTCCATCTTAGAAAGGTTCACTCAGTACTCCATGAGGCAAACGATTCTGCCTGTCAGCTTACCTCACAGATCTAGAAATAATGAACACATCAGATGCTGACCTCAAGCAATATTCCTTCTGATTTGTTCCCTTTCACAGCACACTTGGGTTATACCCCATTAGTTCCCATGCATTGTTTCTTCTCATGAGTTTCTCAGAAAATAGAGAGGTGGGGGAGAGGGAGAGATAGAAAGGAAGATGGATTTTCAACTTACAGAAAAATTGCTTTCAATAAGAACCAAATACGTTGAAAAGAGAAATCCATAGCAACTCTTTGAATAAGAAGCAGATCTCATAGGTTTCTCCAGATTGCTGTGATCCTAGTATTCATTTTCTGCACTGCTATCTAAACTAATCCTGAATATTACAAAAGCTGGTGGAGCAGGTTAATACATTTATTTTTTGGTTTTGAATATTTATATGCATTGCTGCTTTCTGTTATTTGGAAAGTCAGACTTACTATAAAAACAAACACACTGTACAAAAATAATGTTGAAAATTATTAAATTCAATGGCCCTTTGTGTATCATTTTTTTGAAAATGTTATTAAAGCCTTTCAATACAAGTATAGCTCCTTACCATATGTGTTTACTATATTTTAGAAGCTAAAATAATCTATCCCAGTTTTTGCTTCTTGTTACTCTCTCTCTTATGCATACAATTTCCTTGCGTTTTTATCTGTTCCTATGATTCATGATTAGTTACCAAGAGTGGAGTGTATGAGAGGCTAATAAAATTAGGCCATCCTATTCCTAAGCAGAATAAATCAGAAAAAAAGAACATGGTGGCATCAATGAGGTTTTGCCTTATGGCTTTATTTCTCAATTCAATTCTTCATGCTAAATTCCTTACCTGCTTTCACTTTATAGCAGAATACCCCACCATATCAAATCCAGTTTTAGTTCCAGCCAATAAGCGAAATCTTAGCTCATAGAGAAAATAATGTTCTATCTTCAGGCATTTGATCCTGAAGTCACCATTATTATACAGAACTTGTATATTTTCGACCATTTGTTACCTTGACTTGTTAACCAGTTATGTAAATTTTATTTAGCTTTTTACCTATGAATAGTGTTTTTTTTTAAAAAAATTCTCTAAGCACACTATATTAAGAATAAATATATCTATTAAAGGCATAAAACTAAGTGGAATATCCATAGAAAACATAGTGCAAGCAGATTCAAAATTAGATCCCAACTCTATGCTTTGTAGAAACAATAGTTGTAAAAAGTGAAAAAGTAATAAATCTGGAAATGGTTAAAAAATAAAATAATGAAAAATAATATGCCAGGTAACTTTTGTTAGAAAGTAAGCTGTGGTTATGATTATTTTTGAGAAAATGAGGAGAAAATATTATAACTTTTTTTCATGAAATCAGCCAAAAATTATGCAATGATACATAAATGTGGCAATGCAAATAAGACGAAAAGAGGGGGAAATAGTGGAAAGATAATATAAGATCTATAAGAGAATATTAAAAGTACAACATTTTGATTGGATTCCCAGAAGGAGTACAAAGCAGAAACAGGGCTCAGAAAATATGTGAAGAGACAGTAGTCAAGAACTTGTCAAGGCTAATGGAAGACAATGAATGACAGATCCATGATGTGTGTAGATGCCCAGACATGATAATTAGAAAGAAAAACATAAGTTATCACTTAAAGAAGAAATCTTAAAAGAAGACAGAGAAAAAGATACTATATATTAATATACAAAGTTTATAAAGTAAGTAGATTATGCACAGATAGTGAAATAATTTCTCCAATTTAAGTTCATGGTAGATCTTCATTTGATTTAATTAAATCAAGAATGTGGAAACAAACCCATTGTTTGCCACCAGTTGTAGTGCAGAAATTTGTAAAGCTATCTTGAAATGATACTATTAGGCAGTACCAATTTCTCTGAAATGAAAATATTATCTCTCATTCTGGGTAAAGTATATCATCCCATATAGCAACCATGTTATGAATATACCTGGGTCCCAGGTAAAATATTTCTCTTCCCATTCAATATTAGAGGCAGGGGAGTAGACTCTGCAACTAATAAATATACCCAGGGTATTTCCAGTGTCAAAAAGCACAAAACAAATTGCCATTTTTTTTTTTTTTTGGCATATGTACCCTTTGCTGGTAGTTGAGCTTACTGAGCTCAGCAATAGTAGATATTTTTTCTTTCCTTCAATCAGAGCCATTGTGTCTGTCTTTGTTCATTTTGAAATAAGTTATGGGACTTTGCTGCATTTAAACACCACAAATTCAACAAACAATTAGTTCTTAATTACACATGATTGTACATTTTGCCACAATGACAAAACCTTGATAAATGTTTGTTCAACTATTAAATCAATGAGTCAGGTTGAATCCCTGTTATTTATGCAGAACAAGTTAGAAATTGTAGTGCATGGTCACTTATATCAGTAAAATCCCACTTCTTCAGGTCAGTTTCTATTATCACTTGACAGGATTATTGCAACAGCCATCTAACATTTATTCACTCTGCATATATTATTGCCTCTTTCTGATCTGGGCCAAATTAACTTTGCAAAATCCTGTTTTGGTTTGCAGCTTAAAAACTCATAGTGAGTGAGTCTATATCACTTTCAAAGTAAAGTCTTAAATCCCTGAAATGTATAAAATATACATGGTATTTGATCTTTGGCTTCTACACTCTCAACTTTTGTTGAACTCTATCTTGAACTCCTTGCTTTCATCAGTAAAGTGCTATTTGCAGTTTACTAGGAGTGAATTACTTCCTGGCACATGCACAGGTTTTTTCCATGAAGCCTGTCTTCTGACCTTCCCCCAAAGGTTGACTGTTTCCTTTTAATATTCTCCCATGGCAATCAATTTTGTGTGTATTGAAGTAACAGATTAAAAGTGCCTCTTTGTTGCATATCTTCTCAACAAGACTAACTTTCATGAAATAAGAAATCTTTATTTTACCCATCATCTTCCCTATCATTTATGAAGGTGCTGGCATATTACAGGCATTGGATAACTATGAAAAGGATGAAGATTACATAGCCAGTAAGTAGTAAAATGCAAATCTCCTGAGAGGTGATTTTGACTCCCACTGTGTCAGAAAGACTGAAAGAGTGACACAAGAAATTAACACAAGTGGTACCAGTGGAAAGGAGCTCAACATCCCAAGCTAATGAATACAAAGGACATTTGCTTCTTCAAAGCTTGTCCCTGAAACAAAAAATTCAAGATGTATTAAGATAAAGAGGTCCATAACAATGTGACTTTTCTGCTAAAAGATAATTTTTAATATTGAAGCAAGGCAACTTTTGTTGAGGGATTAATAATAATGCTCTCATCTGGAATCTGTGAGTAGAATGCACTGAATCACTGGCTCCCAGAGAGAAAAGCAACTTGTGTCATGCACCTCAACCTCTTATTTTTTCCTACCTCCTATGATTACAGGATAAACAAACCGTTTAATAATAGGAATTTTGTATTTTTGGGAATGAATTCTGCAGATTTAATATTTGCCCCATTAGCATATTTTTCAACTTTATTGATATTGATAAAAATTATCGAGTACATTTGGGTATTCCCCTGCATGTTTCCAAAAGCAAAACAAAGCAAAACAAGAGAAGACAACCAAACAACCAAACTAACAAAAACAACAAAAACAAACCCAGTTGTTTTTGGAGTGTTATGAAATGATGATATGATATGGGACTACAAGATGATATTAGTAAACACAGAATTCCAAGGGATCATACAGCAATGGTCAGTATCGTAGAAAAGTTGAAATGGATACAAGCTAAAAAATTAGACATATAGATTTAAAACTTTGGCCTCATTCTCCCTTTCTTCTACCAAAAAGTGAGTGGAGAAGCTTAGCAAACTTTCCTAATGACAGATCACAGACAATTTTTTAGGTGTGTAATTTATTCAAAATTATGAATTCTATAGAATAAAATTCAGATTAGTTGAGTTGTTTTATAATAATACCAATATTTAGTTTATGGGAAACAAGTGATTAGCATGAATTACAGGAAAGACAGAAATGAATAAATGAATAGTATTAAATCCTAGAACTCCAATTTAACATAATTTTTGAGGTAATTTGCTAGCCCACCGAAGAGGATACAAAATAAATAATTTCAGATTTAAAAAATCTCTTCCTCTGCCTGTTGTATGATATTTTTTATCAGCTTTATTTTCATAATGTGTGCTTCTTATAAGACTATCCTAAATCTTATAAGCTTATGAAAAATTATACTATCTTTTATTGCAATGCCTGTATCTTGCCAAATCAGTGAATTGATTTAGCATTTAGTGTACCACATTTTAAAGGAGGGAATAAAATATAATGCAAATGCAGGGGTGGGGTACATGAGCGGTATAAAGAAGAGTCTGACAACCATGTCGCAGCATGGCAATGTTTAACTTGGTGACAGAGGACATAGAAAGAATAAAATCGATGTTTTCTAATCGTTGAAGGTCTGTATTATGGAAGAAGGATTGTTACATGTAATTTCAACCAGCGAGTCAGGGTAAGCTCCTTATGAAAGTTAAATATAAGGAAGAATTCTTTGGTAATTGATGCTACGGACTGACCCAATGGCTCAAGATGTGATCTCTGGGACTATCCTGCTGGCATTTGAATCTCCACATCCTGATTTATGACCTGTAGAACAGGCACATGTCTTCACATCTCTTTCCCATTTATCAAACTGGAAATAACAATAAGTACCAAATCAGAGGGTTGGAATTTAGGTAAATGAGCTCATGTTTATGAACATTTTGTACAAAAAATTACAACACATAGGACTGTTGAATATTATTATTGTAACTGAACTAAATGGTAATCAGTTCTCTTCTATTGGAAAAATAAAATACTGATGTATTTTAGGACAAATCACTACCTTAGTAAAATTAAACCATATTATCTCTAAGATAATCACAATCTAAAGAATCTATATTCACTCCCTGGGTAAATGTTCTAAATGGATTGCTTTTGGTTGAATAGGAAATATGTAATGTAGTTGGCTACATATGCAAACACATTAGTTACTATGGTAGATACAATTCAATAAATTTCTGGTGTAGTGGAATGGGTGGGGTAGATTTTTCTGGGTTTTTTTAAGTTGCCTTTCATTACACATAAGAATGAGAAAAGAGTAAGTTTGGCTCCATAATAGGTCCTTAATAAACACTTTTTGAATTATTGGATATCATAAGATAAACTGGAAGGTCATGAGTTTGAGTCAAGTTCTCTTTTTATCTCCAGTAGTGTAATATCTGTTATTTTTCTTTTTCTCTGAATCCTGAAACGATGGGCCAATACTGCTTGCAGTTAGGATTTAGACATTTTACATTGAAGTCAGTGTGAAGCTCAATAACCTTATTGAGAGAAAACAACCAGAAATAAATTGTTACAAAACCAATTTCCCAAAAGAAAAGCTATCAAGTTACCATGTAGCAGAGAAAACTCAAAATGCCAGCACAGCTGTATCCTCTTTGAAAGTTAAGTTCTGCTGGTTCTGTAAACTGTTTATCTATATATCTTATGGAAAACTTGAAAGCTAATACTTGATCCGATCTATATTTTCCTTATCTGATAAAATAAAATTCCACTTTATTTTAAATTCCATTTACAAAATTCACTATGCAAACATTTTTAAGTTGGAATTTGTCTGAAATAAAAAATTAAAATGTCTACAAAAACTATGAAAGTATGTAGAGAGTACTATGTTTTCTGTGACATATGATTTAAATAAAAAGTAGAATTCTTCAGATCCTAAACATATTTACAAAATAACATCTTTCAGGTTATTCAAACTGATGAAAATAGTGAGAACATTTTATGTTGTCATATATTATCAGACTTTTTACTGTCTAAAAAAAACCAAAACAACATCTCAATGTGTAATCTCACTTTTTCTCCATATGGAATTCATTGAGTTCTCAGATAGGCAATCATATTACTTCTTGCATAGCCTTTGGAAGACCAGTCCACACAAAAACTTGAGAAACAGCATAAAAGATAAATTTGTCCAGTCATTTCTTACCAGGGAAAGAATGACCAAAATTACAAATTTACGATCAATGGTCTTACCTTGGTAGAACATCAATTGCAATTCCATGCAATATTAACATGATCAATTACAGAGCTTTTACTTCCACTTTAATAAATCATCCCAATGGGATTATTTTAGGAGGTCAAACTGTAATATTCTGAATATGACAGTGCATAAAATATTTTCTGAAAAACAACAACAACAAAAATTTAAATCAGAAAAGCTGCAATTGTTTAGATAATAAGCCTTGACAATAAAAAGAGATCAACATTAATTATAGGTTAGACTTCTGGGCAATAAAAGTGACATTTTCATTAACGTTAATGATAATTTTGTGTTTTAATTTTCATAGCTTTGTAAATACATTATTATATAAAGGCATATTTCATTTTATTATGGTTGCTAAGTATTATTTTTTTGTCCTTAATATAAAAATCAACAATAGTTAGGCTTTGATAATATAATTCAAACCAGGATATTTTTTAAAAAACTTATTTTCTGTCTATAACATTAGAAAACCCTGAGAAAATAATCAGCATTTTTATGGACACACAAGCAAACACAATTTACAGAAAGAAAATTTGCTTTGATTTCATTGCTCATATCCACAGTTCAGAAGGTAACCCAGGTTATATGTATATAAATAATCTCTTTCTGCTTCTAAAAGCAAAACAATTTATAAATATGTGTGTTTATATATGGGTGTGTGTGTCTTTCTGTATAATGAAGCCCCTAATTTGGCTGTTTTTCAGAGTGAATCAAACAAATCTTCCCTTTGTTTCTGAATCATATACTCCTAATCCATTTATTGATTATATTTCTTCCTTTGAATTTTATAGGACACTAGAAACATGGTTTATTTTCATGGTGTCAGAAAGTCCTGTTTCAAGTACTGCTGAGATGGTTGATGGAGACGTGTTTTATTTTAGAACAAAATAATTTATCAGAAATAACATGCTGTGCTATGAGCTCTGTAAGGGCAGGTACATTATGTTATTCACAGTTTGTCTCTCAGTTTTCTTAAATTTATTTTCTCATTTTATTAACATATTCTGACCTGTAAGTTCCATGGAGGAAGGAAATGTATCTTTTTTTGTATCTCTACCCCATGGGTGCTAAGGTTTTATTCATCTATTCATTCATTCGACAAATATCTGAGTGTCTACAAACACCAGGTATGTAGTGCAAAGCAATGAACAACACCCGTGAGGTCTCTTCCCTATTATATTTTAGAAGGCACAAAGGTTGTTTTTTTTTATTGAACCACTATTCTTTCTCTTTGTAACAGCCCAGCAACCAGATGAGCCTGACATTATAATACATACATCATGGATGAGGAAACTGAAGCACAGACAAGTTATAAACATCATCCACGGTCACAGAATAAGCCAGTGGTGAACCATCAGAGTCCGTGTATTAAAGGTACCCTCTCTAATGCTTTTTCAATGTCTTTAAATTCATTTTAACCTCTTCATTACTCTATCTGAGAGATGTTTGTAAATTTCAATTCAAGGTACTTAATTTAAATTTACATATTAATAGTACTGAAAACTTCAGAAAGATGAAGGCTTCCCTGAAGAGCAAAGGCCAAGATGGTCAAGGAAACATCAGAATACCAAACTTTGCTTTCAGGTCATCTTATTGCCTTCATGACTTACAACAAAATGACTAAATTTTACCTATTTTATAAAATGGTTATTGGATCAGAAGTCCCAAAGGTCCTTTTCAATGCTTTAGAACTATCTAACTGCATTAAATGGTAAAGAGAATTATATTTAATACAATACAGTGATTCTTGCTTTAATGTCATCTTGGAATAAGGTATTCTACATGAGGGGATTCTGGATAGCTGAAATTCTACTGACCAATCACTTATCCTTTAGTTTATGGAAATCTTGAAAATCCCTACTGTTATATTGCTTTTTTGTGATTCTTTACACTCATTATTATAAAAAATATATTAAGAACACTATCTGAAATAATCTCAGCATGCTTTGTTTTATTAGTGTTTTTTCTTAATTTTTCTGACCTATTTCTCAATATTAGGCTATTACTTTTCACAACTATCTTCTTTATAATTTTCTCCTTATCTTTTTATGTGGAATCGGGAAAAAAGAATAACCTTATTTCTTGAATTCTGTCTTTACACACAAAAAAAGTATTACATGAAATTCTCATCTGAAATCTATGTATCTCCTTTGTGGAAAAAAAATGGAAAAATGCTCATGTATCTCTTTTGTGATATATAGGTCACTTATAGAAGTTTTTGTTTTTCCTGCATTTTATGCTACATCTTAAGAGACTGAGGACTTTAACTTATTAATAAGAATCTGCGTTGGAAATTGGCTTATACAGCATTAAAAAAATGTTTGTTGACTCTATGGATGCAGTCACGCATATATAAACAGTAGAACACTGTACATAGCAAATTATTTGCCGTTAAAACTAAAAATAAAAGTAGAATAAAAACTGGTGACTATAAAATTATAGACTGATGTTACTATTGCACACAAACTACATAAAGAACCTTATATCTACTTATCTTAGTCTCTTACAAGGCACGCATCACCATGGAGATATTCTACTGTTGCTTACTTCACATTCATTGTGTCACTGGAATACAATTTAAAATTGTGAGATGTGTCATATTTGTTTCTTGTCTATATTTAATAAAATAAATAAGAGTCATAAAATAAAATATAAGAAACCAAATAGAGTAAATTGTTTTAAACAGGATGGGAATAGCCTCAGCTCTAAAGCTGTTGAAATTATCTACTTCACATATGAGCAAGTCAAATGTGGAAAAGAGGATAAATGTGAGTACGTGGGACTGATTATGAAAGACAATGATGAGTTTAAATTTTAAATTTAACTTTAAGTGTTTTTATTTATGCACTCACTAACGTTCTTTTGCTGTCCTTCATATATGTGCCTATAAAAATCCTAAACTCTTCAAGTTCTACCATATTGGAATTGTTATGAAAAATTAAATTAATTTCATAGGTTTGATAGAAATAAGATGGTAATATAATTTTAGAAAATATTATGCTGGTTGTTCATAAAAATAAACAGAATTTTCTGAACATATTTGCTTCAAAGGGAGCTATTTAACTTGAGTATGACAATATGAGAATGAAATGAACTTCTTTCCTGACCTGACACTATTAAAATATTAAAACATAATATTTCATAGCCTTTGCCTCTCTTTCATTATATCTAACTATAGGTTTTATTGGTCATAAAACTATGTAACCCTTTTTACAAGCTCGCCATATAAACTCTTGGAACAATTTCTTTCATTTTATCATTTAAATAGTCCATGAGATTTTATCTCTTCTCAGAAATACTTTTAGAATAATAGAATAATGTATTATTCTTAGAATAATAAAAGTGTTCTTAGAATAACAATAATGGAATAATTATTTTATATCCACATTAATCTGATAATATACTCATTTATTTACATATAACTACAGGAAATAATTTTCATTTCATCATCTGCTTCTTAGCATCTCTTCTTAATACTGCTATGTGCATCCATGACATCAATTATGCATATTTAATTTTCAGAGTACATTAAAAAATTTAACTCTATATAGTTATAACAATACATACCATGCAATTTTAATTGTATGTATGTAATCATAAATTTTTACACATTTGTAACAATTCATACATCATATCTCATTAAGAATACATTACCAGCTTGGGAAAAAAACCAAACAAATGGTTCCTTGTTCATTTTAATTAAATTCATCAAATATATTCAATAAATCTCTTTCTCTCATGAATTAAAATGAACACATCCCTTTTCATACACGTTAAAAATCTAACCCACTTGAACTCAAATCTGCACACAGCGATTTTTAATTTAGAAACGCCTTTGTTTTATTCATATTAGGTTATCTTAATATTGTAAATTTTCTTCTCTTACAACAGGTTGTGGTGCCTCCAAACCTCTTCAAAGTGAAGCATGTAAGATCGGCTTAGAATTTTTAGATGTTGTATGTACAAAAGGAGGAAACTATTAATTAAATCATTTCCCTCCCTTTTTTTTTTTACAAACTCATTTATTTTATTTCTCAGTAGATTAGATGAAACACAGAAAGTGAAATTGAAATCAATCTAAAGCATTTTTATGATTCTAAATAATATGGATTGGTCAGAGGAAGGTTGAAATATCATTATTATAAAACTTGAGGGTTATCTGTGCATATCTCATCGTCAATACAATTCTAAAATCCTATTTGCATACCTATTAATCTTTTAATATTAAATAATATTTTGCCACATAATAAATCTATAGCACACATCGCAGTAAAATGAAAAACATAAATAGCACACCATTTTTTCTCTAAAGTCATAAATTAATCTATAGTAAATGTAAAAAAAAAAGATAAAGAAATTCCTACATGCATAGTGCTCTGGTGTCCATTTCTACCAAAACTATGTTACAATGATAATTATAAATAGCCTATGAGAACAAAATAACATTTTGATTATGGATTTGGGGGTGGATGTTTTCCAAACTATACTCTACTATTTCTTCTTCCCAATTCCCAATTTTCCTACATTCTAACATGTGTTATTCTGATATACATAGAATATATATTCTAATACATATATATATACATATATATGTATATTCCAGTCATTTACAGTCGTCTTTTAGGAAACATGTTACACATATTTACATTGCTCAATACCTAAGACAGAGATTTTTCACATACATAATCATATAAAAATTATTGCAAAAAAGGCCGGGCGCGGTGGCTCACGCCTGTAATCCTAGCACTCTGGGAGGCCGAGGCGGGCGGATTGCTCAAGGTCAGGAGTTCGAAACCAGCCTGAGCAAGAGCGAGACCCCGTCTCTACTAATAATAGAAACAAATTAATT
>CAUYRT010108478.1:0-16363 GCA_963574885.1 Lepilemur ruficaudatus
GGGGAAGGAAATCTTCTAAACCTGATTTATGTGAATAGCTGTACAACTTGGTAAATTTACTAAAAATCATTTAATTGTTCACTTAAAATGGAGTAATGGCATGCAATGTAAATTATACTTCAATAAATTTGTCAAAAAAAAAATAATAGATAGGGAAGAATGTTCAAAGCAAAGAAAATAGCACTATGAAGGCCCTTGGCAGGAAAGAAGGGGTGTTTAAGAAATCCATAGATTACGTTTGTTAGGGCCCAAAGAGCAAAGGAGAGGCTACATCAGGGTGAGTTTGGTGAACGAGGCAGGGACCAGATCCTATAGGGTTTGAGGCCAGGTTAAGCATTTTGACCTATCCTAGTAGACAATGGGAAACTTTTGCAGAATTTTCAGAAGAAAAGTGATTGGATCGTATTTGCTTTTTAAACATTTCTCTCTGGCTCTGCGCGCTATGTGTTGGAAGCAGGCAAGAGTGGACATGGAAAGATGGGCTAGGGGCTATTCCAGGGGTCTGGCTGAGAGATGAGGGTAGCTTAGAGAAGGGAACTAGCTATGAAGAAATGGACAGATTCAAAGATTGTGTAAGTGGTTAAAAAAAAGCCTAGAAGATTGTGATCGTTGACGGATTGGATGCAGAAGAGGGAACGACAGGAACAAGGTTTCTGGCTTATGCTGCTGGGTGATCATTTTTTCTGATAAGGAATTGAAAGAGAATCAGGTAGTGGGGGGGTGGGTAAAAGAGTTTAGTTTGGACCACGTTAAGTTTAGGTTCCAATGAGACATCCACATGCAGATGCACAGTAGCCAGGGTCACATGAGTCTGGATCTTGGCAGAGACACCTGGGCCAGAGACATCAATATAAGGAATCATAGATAGAAACGGAAGCTTTGGGCATTGATAAAAGTATTTAGGGAAGAGGAAGAGGTCTTGGACTATGTCTTGAGAAAGTAAAGTACTAGATATATCCTAATCTCTTTGCAATCTAGAGGGCTTTTTAAAATTTTCCTGACATTAACTTCCCCATTGCCTGTTATTTTTAATAAAACATATACTGAAAACAACACCAGATCTTCAGAATTTCATTTTTAATGTTGAGATCTTTAATTGCACTTATTGGTAATTATAAAGTTTAAATTTTTAGATGTATCTATCAATGGTAAACTTAAAACAATTAAATCAGCTGATATTTATTCTTTATTATTTGTCAACTCCAAGTAAATTTTAGATAAATATTCCCCACACAAGAAATCAACTTGCCTTGCAGTATTTGAACTTCTTATATAAATATATACATACAAGCCCAAGAACAGTTGTCATCAGATTGAATTCTTATTCCCTGCTCAACTTTGAACTACACTCATTTTCTGGTAGGCTTCTGGATTATTGAGAACTTTGTGACTAGAAAAGGGGCAAGAAACAGCAATGACTTAATACCATGACTAATTCACAGATCTGCCTTCAGGTCATAGGAGTGTGAAAACACATGCTGGAAGCAATAACACATACAGAGTTTTCTTTCCAGAAGTTTTTTTTCAAATGGCCAATATCAGGGAATGTTTATGAAATCCAATTTCCACTAAATTCAGAGAAAGAATTACAAATTTTCAGGAGTCTCTTTATTATTTAAAAAACAAAAACTTAATTCTAACCAACCAATCTTTGCAAGGTCTTACATCTTAAAATGTATTTATTTTGTTCCCTTCTGCAATCCCTGATTCAATAATTGATCATAAGTTATAACATAAGCACTCTCCTGTATTCTCCTTACTATTTGTGTAATTAACTTATCAGTGTTAATCACATAGAATTATACAGATTTTGGTATTAGTGATTTAGTTCAATTTTATTTTCATAGACATAAATCAACTTCCCAATTATCTTTCAAAGGATGCTGACACCCCATATTATATGGTAAAGCTCTTATAAAAGAACATCAGTGCACTTCAGTTCAGAGCTTTCCTTATTTCTCTCTGTCACCATGTGAGGCCATATTTAGAAAATTTCTTTACCCCAGGGCAAAGTAAAATCTTTATTTCCCTGATGAGTCTATCTGTACTCTTCCCTAATTCATAATATCTAGTATAGTAAGAGAAAATCCCAAATTTGTAACACCTTATCACAAAATAGGAATTTGGTTCCCACTGTTGCAGAAATTTCACTGAATAAAATGGATTTGTAAATGCTGAGTTTCCTAAAAATAGATTACAAATATATGTTTCATCTCCTCTTGGAGTTTACCATATTTGCTTCTTGTTTCTCAGTGCGACCTTTGGAAATACTGCAAGCTTCAATTTTGTGAGCAAGGAAAGACATTCCTGCTTTAATGAAGTAATTTTAGAAATGAGTTTCAAAGACAAACTAATAGAATATCACTATGGACAAAAGAAAGGGAAAGGAAATTTTTGGCTAAGAATGCCTCAACATCCACAATCTCAGGAGACTTAGGTGTGTATTTAAGACTCTTCACATTCTCATTGCAGATGGAATAAAATCCAAACTCCTTGCTAAGTCCTAGAAGACACACTGACACCATTTGAACACAGACCAACTCCAGCCTCATTACAGAACAGTTCCTCACTCCTATGGCAAGATCTTTGCTTAAGCTTTTCCAAATGCCTGGAGTATTCTTACCTTAATCTTCACATGGCAGAATGGCCTTCCCTGACCACCCTGTCTACACACACCTCGCCCATCTCAGGTCCATTCCACTAGCCTGCACGGCATTTGCTACTGTCTAAAATTATTGGTATCTTACAAATTTATTACCCATCTTTCCCCACTAAGTTGTAAACCACATGAAGGAAAGGACCTTAATCCAATTTACTGTGAGGTCCCAGACACGTAGATCAATGCCCAGCACATAGCAGATGTTCAATTAATAGGCATTAAATGAATGTAAAGCTGTCATTGTTCTAATGCTTTATATGCTTTTATTCACTCAACTATATTTGTCTATTTGCTAAGACAAATAAAATTTGAAAATAGAATTATTCAAATTCCTAAGATCAGGAACAAACCCAAATTCTAAAATTATAAAACATTAGTGTTGGTCTTGAACTTAGAAATCATCGAGTGCAACTTCTTTGTCTTGTATGAGGGAACTAAGGAACAGAGATAATAGTAACTTGCTCAAGATAACACGTTTTTACTACATTTCTAGGAAAGAATTTGACAAGTCAGATCCTTAACAGAATATTTAAGGTGCTAACATATGAAGTTTGCTTACCACCAAGGAAGTTAAATTTACTATTATAAGAATTAGTAACATGATTACGATTACCGCTTCTATTACAATACTATGTGGATGTGACTTAGCACTTTGTTTACTAAATATGTGAATGACTATATATAAACACACACCAAATCCCTTAAACACCAAACAAAATAGATCAATTTAGTCACCCAAGTAACTTAAATTCCATCGACTCTTTATCAATTGACAGATTATCACCTGCTCAAACAGGCTGGCAATAAAAAGCAAGGACTGTAGCCTAAAACGGTTGAATCAGCAGTACTGTAAAACATATAATCACACACTGAGGCAAATGCATTGAATTGATTATTTAATTTTGTGTGCAAGTTAAGGTTTGCAGTACCTCACACAGTGCCTGTAACAGATAGATCAATAAATACTGAATTGAATATGCTACAAATATTAAGTAAGCGTACAATAGCGGGAGAACAGATGGATAAATGGCTGATTGAAGGAAAGAATGATTCAGCAAATGGATTTGATTCACAGAACCTTCTACCACAAGACATGTGTTGCTCTACTTTGTCTCTCTAGCTGTGCTTCGTGCAGTTCCATGCACAGCTCAGTTGCTCTTTCTGGCATCGTTCAGAGAGTCAGAGAACCCTTAGAGTTGGGATTAAGAATTTGGTTTCTCTATTCAGACTTCACTTTCCCCAAAGTTGGGATGACCATCTACATACTTTTGTCCTTCAATAACTTTTAAGTACTTAGAAACAGAATACGTGGAAAATGTTCCCTAATAAATGAGACAAAAAGCCCTTCAGTTACAATTTTAGTGTATCAAGTATTTTTTAAAAATTCATTCTTCCCTTTTTAAAAATATAACAGCAGTTTGGAATAGAAATATTTCACCTTTTGACTAAGTCTCTTGGGAGACAATGAGTTTGGTGGGTTTCAAATACTTTTAAAAGTAATACAATTTGGCCAGAAACAGTGGCTAGCACTTTGGGAGGTCGAGGCAGGAGGATAGCTTGTGCTCAGGAGTTTGAGATCAGCCTGAGCATAAGAAAGATCCCATCTCTACAAAAAATAGAAAAATTAGTTAGGCATAGTGTGGCTCATGCCTGTAGTCCCAGCTAATCAGGAGGCTGAGGCAGGAGGATTGTTTTAGCCCACAAGTTTGAGGTTGCAGTGAGCTATGACTGGCCTGAGCAACAGAGAGAGACTCTGTCTCTAAATAAATAAATAACAATTGGATTTCACCCAGTGGAACCTAGGTTGGCTTGTCCTTTATACATTGAAAAAGTGAGATGTGGAAAGTAAGGGGGTAAGGAGCCCAAAACAAGAGCTTCCCTTTTACCTGGTAGCCCTTGTCTTAGCACTATCTGACAGAAAGCTCTGGTTTGTAGTCTGTACCATAATAACTTTACAAATCCCCCTTGTAAAGCCTTTATTATGCCTTAAATAGACAGCACAATTAGAAAGTCTAAGTTATTCCCTACATATTAAAAATATAATAATTCATACTAAGTTGGCAGACTTCACTAAAAGCTACCTGATATGGCAGTTACATACATAATATAGGTTAATGGTTTAGAGAACAGGCCCTGGAGTCACAGGAACTTGCATTTAGATCCCAGCTCCCACTCAACGGCTGTCTGATCCTTCATAAATTATCTAATTTCTCTAAGCTTTGGTGTCTTCATCTGTGGAAGCAGAATAATGGTACCTGCTCCATACTACTATTGTATAAATGAAATAAAGGCTTGATGTGCCTACACATAGTAAGCCTTCACAAATGTAATTAGTAGTAGTAGTAATAAGAGTATAAATGGCATAAGTACTTCAAGCACCAACTAAAAAGCACAAATATATCCGCTAATGTGCATTCAGAGATTTTAAACTTAACCATGCCTCTTCCACCCACTCACCACTGTAAGATCCAAATACAGAAACAGATGAAAGTGAACTACAACCTGTCTTCTCTTTTGCAAGAATTCTAATTAGCACATTAACTAATTCACTCCTCACAAATGTGCAATTCATAAACACAAACTGCTGTCTTAGACATTGATAAATTAAGAGATTTTGTGAATGTAAATGCATTACAAATTCATTGTAATTAGACATAATTAAGAATTGCACACACTAATTTATTTGTTTTCTGTTGATGCTTGGACTTTTATTTATTTAATAAATTTCTGATTCTAATAAGGAGACTATGTTAGGGCATTAGCTATAATCTTTAGTATTTTGGGTCAATATATAATTTTCATTAAATGGACCCAATTTGGTCAGTGAATCTCAAAAATAATTCACTCCCAAAATATTTTAAATATAAGTCTTCTGAACATATCTTAAGCAATTTTCTTTTACTTTCCAGATTTAGTGGATCATAAAAAAAGTAATAGTAAAATATTTTCCCTTGGCAGATTCAACTGAAACTGTGCTTTGCACATAAAAGGGAACAAAATCATTTTATAAACTTATTCAATTACAAATTTATTTGGAAACTTTGGGAAGTTTTAACTACAAAACAATAAAACTAAAAAATACTTAGAACAAAACTGAAGATGCAATTAAATACTAAAATTCTTACTAAAAGACACAATAAGTCCTATATCTAATGTTTTCTACATGATACTAAACAAACTGAATTTTTTTTAAATAGAATCAACCATTCTGAAGACAATGCTGTTAGACCAGATGGACACGGATAGCACTGGCCTTGCTGGGCTACCCTACAGAAATGGACAAAGGCCTACGGGAGAACTATGAAAATTGTTACGAAAGACTTCGGAAAGCATCTAGTGAATTAAACAGTTCACTGATTTTGAACACCCAAACTACAAGTAGCACTAAAGAACATTAAAATTCTAACCATAAAGCTTTTAAAAAATAATTCCTAATTTATATTCTACCTATATAATGTTTAACAATTTTTATTTTTCTTTATAAACAATAGTTCAAAGAAAAAGTAGTGCCAAAAAAAACCCTATATCTCATTTCTAGTTATTATTTATTGTGTACTAATTCCTTTTATTGACTACTTTATAGCAATTAACTATGGACCTCTCTAAAATTATACAGTAAAACTGGCCTATTTTGAAGTGTCAGTGTTACATCCTTTCTTACAGGTCACTGTCATATGTAAAGAAAGAAGGGAAGTGGAACATACTTTTTTAAAAAATAAAACCCTGAGCTACCCCACTCGAAATAATCAGAAGAACTACAGTGCCATCTTGTGGAATAAAATATCTAATTAGTGAAATGCTTTGATTCTATTAGAAAAAAAAATTGATTGAATTTCTTGGCCATCGATTCTAGTTTCATTTAATGATCTATTATTTTAAAACACTTTAGTCTGGAACATCTGTCAAACGGTAAAGGCCACTATTACCCTAGAGCACTCACATACATAATACAGAAACCAGGTGACTTATGTCTATGTTATGGATAAAGAAAAATGTAAGGTTAATATTATACATTGCCTTGGAACTAAAGAAGGAATCTGAAAAGGGGATAAGGAGTTGCAGAGGAATAAAGCTGGAGGTTTTGGCATTTCCATCCTTCTTTTAAAATCGAAAGGAAAACTTTAACATGGCTGAGGCATAGTTTCTGGAGAACTTATTAAGGAAGCATATCCTTTAATACCCACAATCAGAAAGAAGGGAATAAGTCAAGGAGGTGTGAGAGGAAATAAGATTGGAACTGCATATATTTCTTTCTTTTGTCTTTTTAGCTCAATTAGCCAAAATTTATTGAGAGGCTACAAGGGGCCAAGCACTGGCCAGGCCCCGGGAGCCAAAAAAATGGATAAATAGCCCCTCCCTCAAGACACTGAGAAATTAAGAAAGTACACATATCATTTCAAGGGGGAGAAAATGCTCAAGAAGGCCATGGGGGTCTGCTAAGTTTTGGATACTTGTCCCCTCCAAAACTCATGCTGAAATCTCATCCCCAATGTTAGAAGGGGGACATAATGGGAGGTGTCTGGATATTGGGGGCAGATTCCTCATGAATAAATGAATGCCCTCCCTGCAGGTGAGATCTCACTCTATTATTTTCCAAGAGAGTTGGCTGTTAAAAAGAGTACCCCCCCCCTTGCTTCCTCCAATGGCCATGTGATCTCTGTATACCCGGCTCCCCTTCACCTTCTGCCTAAGTGGAAGGAGCCTAAGGCCCTCATCAAATGCCCAATCTTGAACTTTTCCAGACATCAGAATCATAAGCCAAATAAAACTTTCTTTCCTTATAAATTACCCAGTTTCAGGAATTCCTTTATTAGCAACACAAAACAGACTAAAACAAGGCCCCTAGGCTAGTCTGGGAGTTCATGGCAGGACACTGAACAGAACCTTGAAGGGTAGGAGAAAGGGGAAAACATTTTTCACTCATTCTCCCAAATCACTGGATAGAACCGAATGGTGAAACCCTGGCTGAACCCTGAGTGCCAACATACTTTTCAAAGTGCTCTCCACACTACTTACTGTGCGTCCCATACAAACTGAAAAAAGCAAAGTGTAGAACTCCTTTATAGAATAAAATGCCCTCTCTTTCCTCTGTGCTGCCACAATATTTTGTTCATAACCTAATATGGAACTCCTTATGAATAAATACTGATAATTATTTACCTACTTGCTTTTCCTAAAACACTATGAGCTTTTAAAAAATCAATACTGTCTTACTCATTATTCTATACTTAACCCCAATCACCTGCAAATTCAACAATCAACATGTTTGTTGAATTGAATCAGTTATATTTTACAGCAATATTTGTGTTTCACCACAATGATAAGCTCCTGAGTAAGAATCCTAGGGGTATTCCTAAGACATTCAAACCAGCTCTGAACAATAGTGATGCTCATTTATTTCTAAGGTTGTCATTTACCAAGCTCTTGTTTTGGAGCTTCCAGTCCTGAATGTATTTTTATAACTCCATCTTCTGATCAAACAAGGACAGCAGATAGAAGAAAAATTATCTCCATTTTCTTATATATCTATGTTTATATTTGGGGGTGCGAGCTCGGGGTGATTTTTTTTCTAAAGTTTTCCTTCCTTAAGCAAAGAAAAATCTAAAGAAGCAGTTTACTGACATGATAGAGAACTAATAAGAATAAAGTGAGTAAAATTAACATTTTCCAAGAAGATGACTTATATCCCCCAGCCTAGTACATTTGCTCTCTATTCCCTCCTCTTCGCCTCTGTCCTCTCTCAACTCAGCTCCTACGACCCCTGCCCAGACTTTATTTTTTACCTAAAACATTAACACCTGATGACCCAAAATTTAGCAGCAGTCACAGAAAGAGAAGTTTTTCATAAACCATTAACAAAAAGAAATTTGAAAACCAATTTCTGTTATGACTTTTACTACTTTTTGGGGGGGGCACAATTAGATTCTTACCTCAAAATATTTGCATCAACAATACATGGATGTTAAGGCCTCTAAAGAAACCACTGTTAGATGACGAGTTCAAAATGTCCTGTGCTAGCTGTGTGCTTAAATGCTGAAATTGGGACCCAGTTATTAATATGATTGCAACATATGTATACAGATCAAAAACTTAATTCCCAACAACTCTACTTTTAGGTGGGGACCAACAGTTTTATAAACTGGCTTGCAAAGAACAAATGCTTCAGCAGTCATTAAGTGAGAGGAAAAAGCTTGATGTGAAATAATTCTTTTAGTTCTCTGTAGGGTCAAGGATTTAAGTATCACATATAAAATGCAATGCTGAAGTGGGGAAGTCATTATAACATACTGCAAATCTCTCTAATTTAAAATGCCATTCAGACTTGTACTCATGTAATACATAGTGCTTCAAGTAAAGCTCATATTGCAATCTATTTCTTAACTCCTACTTTTGATTAAACAAGATAGTTACACAAAGGTCCAGGCATAGTATCTGGTACTTAATTGTTTTCTTTCCCTTTCCCTTCAGAAGGAAAAGGACTGCAAGCATGTTTCTAATTTCCATGGAAGAATTATTAAATCTCTCTGAATCTCAGTTTCTTCCTGTGAAGAATAATAACACCACTTCATCAAGTCTTGTAAGTGATAAAGATATAACAGATATAAATAGCTGAGTGTAAGTAGTTGCTTAATAGAAAGTAGCTATCATTATTAACACTATTTTTTTTAGAGTCGTTTGGTATAAACTGCATAACCAAACTTCTAACCTTTACGATATTTACCAAAACTCAAATCTAAATAGAAAAACTGTGCTCAAATCTTGGTTAACCACCTCTAAAGTGGTTAAGCAACTTTATTATGATATTTTTAAACCACGAATTTGCTCAAAGTGTAAGCTTTGGGATTTTAATAATAAAATATAATTACCCATCTATATTCTTGTTTGTTTTTCATCAAAAATGGGTTTCCAAAAGGAAAATCTAATTGTATCAATACAAAAATCCTAGTAGTGACTGGCTAAAAAAATCTGAGATCTTGTTGAAAAAGACAAAAATAGATTCTTTAACAGCTCTGAGGTAGTTAAGTGGAAAATGCCAAGGAAAGTTGTATTTTTGTGGTTATTTTATCACTTTTTTGAGCAATTTTCCACTTGAATAGTTTTAAAACTTGTAATTTAGCCACACTTTATTCTTTACTGTATTTCAGTCTAGAAGGCAAATAATCTAAAACCTGGATTCTGATCTTAGTGATTTTAGTTTTTGTTTATTATAATAATAATAATTATTATTATTAGAGACAGAGTCCTGTCACCCAAGCTGGAGTGCAGTAGCCTGATCATAGCTCACTACAACCTGGAATATTTTTTTATTTCTATTCTTTGTAAAGATGACATCTCTCTATGTTTCCCAGGCTGGTCTTGAATTCTTGGCCTCAAGTAATCCTCCTGCCTCGACCTCCCAAAGTGCTGGGACTACAGGTGTGAGTCATTCTGCCTGGCTTAGTTCTATTGATTCAGCTCTTGATTTTTCCATTAGTTAAATGAGGATAATAACCTGGCCAATTTCAGCACCATGTTGCAATGAGCTCTTTTGTTTCATCTTTGAGTCTCCTCTCCCCTTTCCACTTCCAGTGTCCTCCAAAATTTATGGAACTGAATTTATCACAAGTAAAATTCCTTCCATTAAATGATCTGATATTAAGTAGAATTCAGCATAAAAATGATCACAAATGATTTTCCCTTTCCTATAAACTATGTTTATTCCTTTCTTCCCAGCACAGTTCTAATTGTCTCTTATGAACCTATGAAATTAATTTCTCCTGATTCCAGTCACTGTAATCACTTCAGCAAGCCCAAGAGTGCCAAGGAGGGTGGTAGAATTATTTATAACAACACAGTCTAAGGTTGCTAAGTGTAACTGACAGCTAAGGTGAGGGGGTGAAGTGGGGGATAAAAAGATTGCAATGGAAAAGGTCAAGGAACTTTAAAAAATCAGGGGCGGGGTAAATTATATACATGAACCAAAAGTAGTCATGGAAAGAAAGAACTAAGTCAGGTGTTAAAATCTTCACCATTACAAAAGATTGACCAGGAGATTGGTAGATTACTATAGGATCGAAGGATGGGTATAGTCAGGTGGCCTTGCTCCAAATAGAGGTTCCAACTCTTCCCAGTGCTAAAACTTTTTTGGTTTTAGCACTGAAAGTCCCCCATCCCGAGCCTCCATGAGTTACGGATTTGAGAGAGAAGAAAAGATGAGACATTTTCTGGATGAGGTAATGAAACAATGATACCTGTTCCATCTCTAGGCCCTATATGATGTGAACGTTAAGAATTTCACATTTTAAAAACTGTCATATGGTAGGTATGACTACTATATTTGTAACTTTTCACCTCAGAATGAAATGCTTTGTTAACATTAACTGATCGCTTTGAGGCAAATATTTCCAAAGCATTTTCATCGCATTTAGTGCTATCTTGACTCCTTAAGGGTAATGATCATGTTTCTTGTCTCATTAAAACTAATATGTGCTAAAAGCTATAGTTAATTCTCTATGATCAATAAGTGTTGTAAGTGCTTGAAAGGGCCAATAGAAAATTCTGCACGGGGGAAAAAAATCGTATCTCACAAAAGAACCTTGGCACACAGAGACAGTTTGGTACTGCAGTATCATTCTACATTGAGAAATATCTCTGCCATAAAAGAGTCCACATCTCCCACCCCACTATTTCAAAGACTTTTAGACTAAATGTTTGGAGAATCATACTCTTTCATAGACAGGAGAAACCTTAAAGATACCTTAGAAGTTATTAAAGACTGATGGAAATCATCTTCTTTGATTAAACCCTTGCATGAACTGTCCACTCAGATTATGCGCTAAATGTAGTTTCTGTGTGTTTCTAGTTTCACATGGCAGCACATGCTGAATATTTTCCATATTTTAAACTGGACATATACAAAATTTGTGACATATTAAGTGATTTCAAAATGGCATGTGCAAAGAAAAAGGCTGAACAAATACATAAAAGATTAACTTAAATACAATCCAGAAGCTGTGGTGAGACCATCAGGCTGGTCTGAGCTGTCTTCCAGGTCTTTCCTGCCTTTTAACCATACCCCTCTCTCTCCTTGCTCTTATCACTAAACTTCTCAAAAGCAAAACCCATATTTCTTCAACTCCATTTCACACGTTAGCTTGCAATCTGACTTTGACCCACATTCTCTTAAAAGGTTACTAATGACTACTTAGATAGTCATTTCTAAGACAATCCCAGTTTCCTATACTTTTATCATTTTGAGTATGTGTGAAATGAACTATGTAACTTAATATGAGCTGATTTTTATACATTAGTCTCATGCAAATTTATAAATAAAAAATCCTTTTTTTTTTAGACCACATATCCTAATTTGGGGTTTAAAACTCCTATCTCTCCAAAATCAGTTTCCAGTCCTCCTTGAAATTTCAGTAATGCTTAAAACCACTTGCTATCTCTTCCTCTTGAAATTATCTAACTCCTGTCCAATTTTTTATAATATTTCTTCTCTTATTCTCCTATCATGTTGTTTTCTTCCACTTCCAAAATTAGTTCAATATTTTCTATATAATTCTTGCACTTATAGCAACACTTAATGTCACCTCTCCTTTTAATATTCTCTTGCCCTGAATATTTTTTCTGAATGTTCTTTCTTTGGCCCCTTAGTGGCTTCTTTTCTTCCTCCAGGCTCCAAAGGCCAATAATCCTCAGGAACCTACACTTGGACTTCTTCTCCTTTCTTTCTACAAAGTTGATCTCCATTAGCCATGTTGTCTATTCTCATGATTTCAAGGGAAATTCCTAAACAGAATGGACACCCAAACCAAACATTTTTAGAATTCCTTTCTGCGGTCCCAACCATTGCTGAACATCTCCACCTGGATGCAGTCACCTCACACTCCACTGAAAAATACACTCATCTTCCTAACCAAAACTAGGTTGTTCTCTTGATTTGCCTAATTCTGGTTAAAGATGCCACCAATCTCATAGTCACCCAAACTTAAAACCTCTATTTTTAATCCATCCTAATCAGTTAGAAAGGTTAACTTATTCTACCTCCACCTTAGGTCTGACAATCATTGCCCGTTATTCACCTCTACAATCATAATGGCTACTTAATTGCCTCTCTGCTTCTGGTTTTTCCACCATGCAGTCTGTCCAGAATATTATTACAAAATTAATCTTTTAAAATCCAGTGTTATATCTTTTATTCAGAAACTTTTAACAGCCTCCTACCATTTGGCAGAATAAAGTCAAGCTATCTAACCTGGCAAACAAGCTCCTCAACTGCTTATATTTCTCTGATGATACTTATCTTAAAATAGAGTCAAACCTCTTAAATTCTAAAATCAGAAATGAGAAAATCATGAATAATCAAAATTACCTTGGAAAAGTCTTTCCAGAGGTACTGCACTGGAGACCATGAGTCGGTTCGGCACAGCCAGTTCCTCCTCCAGCATTGGGACAGATTCCTGTTTCTTTGGTTGAGCACCAGATGAAGTAGTTGGCTTGCTTTTAGGTCCATTTTATATGAAAAATGCATATATGCATATCTTTAAAAATTAGAATCATACTCAGCTCAGTGACATGCTTGCATTTGAGAGGAACCCCCCCCCAACAGAGACAAACTGAGGGAACCACAGATATGTCTCCATTGTCATGCTCCAGGCAATTATTAAAAGAAATGGTGGGCAGTACTGTCAACATTATTTAAATTGCAATTTTTTTCTCTTTTATTCTGAGATTGTTTGCTTTTGTTTTGCTGAGATGATGGGATTCCACTGTTAACTTTTCTTTCAAAGTTATTTACATATTTGCCCTTACTTCTCCCCCTGAACTTTGAGAATAGAAATTGTGTCCTATTCCCATCTGCATTTTATACAGCATTTAACACTGTAGAGTTACCCGGTAAATATTTTCTCAACAAATCAAATTTGTATTGATTTGTTTATAATAATTAAGTAGATAACAGGATGGTTTTATTAGGAAAATGTTATTTCCTGTTTTATTAAAATAATCTTTTCTATTGCAATTATTTAAAAGCAGCAGCTAGTTTAAAAAATATATTGAGTTATTTTAAATATGATAATAAAATAATATTCATAAATTCCAGTAGAAGCAATAAAATAGATACATACCTGGTATCTATATTTAATAACCAAAATATACATGTTAAAATACATGTATGTTTAAATACAGAGTCATATATTTATATTCAAAAATAATAGGAATAATCTAGAGTTGTTATAATAAATTAATAATGAGGAAATAACTTGTAATATGTCATCATGATTACATTAAAATCATGAAAAAGACTGATAGCGGTTCCTGCATTAGACTATGTAAAGTTTGCTAATGTTATTTAAATATATCATATAAATAAAACCAAAAACATCCCAGAAAGTCATAAATATACTACCCCTTAGGTTGTAACTAGAGTTATTTAAATAGTTACCTTGGGAAAGTATGAGATATCCAGAGCTGCTTCTGGGAGTCAATTTAAATAAGCCACCCTGTGCATTTTGAGGGACATACAAAAATAAATTTTGGACTTGCTGCCACATCCTCTAGATACCTGTATTTGATTCTGCCTGAAACTTAGTGATAGAATCCACCCTGTAGGATCCAAGAGCGTACACTTGGTAGGTTTGAGAAGTCATCTTGTGTTGGGGTAGTGACAGTGGACACTCCCCAGGAGCACCTAAAGGGAAGCTATGAGGGAGACTCCAGGTGGTGTCACATAGCCTTGCTTCCCTGGGCAACATCCACAGGGCTGTGAGAATGTTCCTGGGAACATGGATCCCCACGGGAAGGAGGGAACTTCCTAGTGACCACTAGAGGGCTCAGAGGGATTGTGGCTGCAGGCTGCCCTCTGGGGGCCGTGGAAGGAAACGGCTCCAGGATGGCGTGACGTTTACGAGCTGAACACCGACCAGCCGTGGTACGGAGGCTGAAAGAGAGACCCTGTGATTGCTGGGCAGCGGTCCCAATCTTTCCGGCACCAGGGACTGGTTTCATGGAAGACAACTTTTCCACAGACTCGGGGCGGGGTGGCGGAGGGGGACGGGGCCGTCCGGCCGGGGGAGGGGAGGCGGGGATTGGGAACCGCAGTTGTCGGGGATAAACCTCCGGTATTCGAGGAGCTAGACGAAAATGCTTTCTGGATCACTGATGCCTGACATGCTTAGTAGAGAAAGACCGTTCTGCCTCGATTTTCTAGCTTTTCACACATATCCAGAAGAGTAGGTTGCCTTGAAGGAAAAAAGTTGTATGTCAGAATGAGAAAATAATAGGGTATGTACAGGCTTTGGGGCCAGACAGACCTGTCTTCAAACTCCGAACTGCCAGTTGTTAGCATGATGTGATGAGTAAGTAATACATTTAATCGTTCTAAGCTTTAGTTCCGTTATCTGGAAAATGTAAAGTACTTGTATCAGAAGGTGCTTCAAAATGAGGATGCATTCAGTAAAAGGAAGTTGTATTTGTAGTTTTTGTTGTTTTTATTTAACCCAATACAATTGGAATCTCTGAGACTCTGGGTGGTATCATTCTGTGCTCTCCCCAGCTACTTTTAATAAAATCTGGCACCTCTGTCAAGATCTACCCAGAATCCAGACCAACAAGACCCAGATATAGTGAAATATGAGATGCCCCAGAAAAATCTGCTGCTCTGAAACCTGTCATGTTTTATATTTTGGACATAAATTTTCTCTCGTTCTTATGAACATCGGTCTATAGTCTTCCTATCTAATTCCCTACGGAGTATAGCTAATATGTCTAAATGAGAATTTCATCTGTATGTCTGGTACCTTTGGTTCCCAAGGTTCTGAGAGCCTCAACTGAAATACAGTTGCCAGAATCACAGGGTAAGGAGCAGATACGGTTAGAGGGAACAACCTATTCCACTAACTCCTGCCTGGTAATGTCTCTGCTCTTAGGATGACTTTCTGTTCCTCAGGCTCCACCTGCCAAACATGCCAACATCAGGCACATACCACTCTCTGTTTAATGATTCTAATCCTACCTGATGCTGCCACCCAGAAGTTTCCCCGTCCCACTGTCTTTGATTAGTCCCTTGAACACTGACATCAACCTGTATTTAAACTGCTACATTCTCAGATTAGGTTTTAAACTTAAAGTCTCAACAGAGTCAATTTTCCCCAGCCTTCATTCACAAATGTCTCACCTTAGTCTCAGATTGTTCCTCCCAATCTCTCAAAAGACCAGATAGTTATATGGCTGCCATTTTTTTACTAAGAAAATATATGGGCTAGAGTTATTGTCTGGAGACACTGAACTAGCATGCAGATTCCTAACAGGGGAATGTAGCTATAGAAATGGGGTCAATTAATTCCATTAGGTAGTTTCTATTAATTAATATTCTCATCAAGGAAAAACCCAGAGACACATAGAAATGACTATTAAAAGAGTTCTCCGCCGGGCGCGGTGGCTCACGCCTGTAATCCTAGCACTCTGGGAGGCCGAGGCGGGTGGATTGCTCAAGGTCAGGAGTTCGAGACCAGCCTGAGCAAGAGCGAGACCTCGTCTCTACTAATAATAGAAAGACATTAATTGGCCAACTAAATATATAGAAAAAATTAGCCGGGCATGGTGGTGCATGCCTGTAGTCCCAGCTACTCGGGAGGCTGAGGCAGAAGGATCGCTTGAGCCCAGGAGTTTGAGGTTGCTGTGAGCCAGGCTGACGCCACGGCACTCTAGCCCAGGCAACAC
>CAUYRT010108479.1:0-25075 GCA_963574885.1 Lepilemur ruficaudatus
TTGTTTAACACCTGCACGCAATCTTCAAGCCCTTGCATCCAGTCTCAGCCCTGTCTCCTACACTAACAGCACTAGCTTCAGTAACATCATGGTCAATCATCTGAGCTGACCATACCTAACGATCAACTTGGTGGCTTTTTGTTTATTTAATAAACATTTATGGAGTGCTTGTGTGCTTGGGCTAAAAACTTGATTCAATGAAGCAATTCATACCAAAGAATCACTTGAATTGTCTCAGTAATCATAATTTCTCTACCAGAGCCACTGCCAGTCCATATGATTTCGTGCAAATTAGAAATAGGCATTTCTTCCTCAATGCATTTGTCAGAAAATTGTCATGCTTATTTTATTAGAACAATACCCTTCACTGCTGTCCCCTGAAACATTGTCAAAATAAATATGCAAATTGACAATGTCTTTGAAATGTTACCCTTGTGCAGTACACAACCTGCACAGCTATACGTGGCAGGCTTTCCCGCCTTGCTTACTACCATTGAATCTTTTTGAAATTGTGTAGATATTTTCAGATAAAAATCTTTTCACTTTTTGTAATCATGGTGAGATATTATTTTTTTGGAGAAGATAATTTTAGTTCTGTTAGGCCATAGGAAAAAAGTGTCACTTCTTTTCGTAGGGTCAAGTTTCTATGCCATTTTCTATGGCAAACATGATGTTATCCATCTTTAGTCTGGTTTGTTTTTAAATTATATGTAACTTCCTTTATTGTTGGTTTCTTTGTTCTTTAACCATTTGCTACATTTTCAAAATAAGGAGTTACCCTGTTACAGTAGTTCCTTTTATTAACAAAACTTTTTACTCAACTAGAATCTTAATGGAATATCCTCAGAGTGATAAATTCTTGCCTAGGGGCTAAAAATTATTGCCATTCTTAGGAAAAAAGATTTTCTGTTTGCCTGCATTTGAAATAGCCCAACGCAACAGGCAGTGCTATTATTTGTTAAATGAACAAATGAATGGATACATTGTGAAGGACATTTAGTTTTAGCCGTAAACTAATTGCTTAAAAAAAAAAAAAAGAAACAAAAACCCTGTGTTATGATTGCATGTTATCACAGAAGGACCTAAACCTTAGAAAAGCTCATTGCTGTTTCTTTGAGTTAAGAATCTATGCTAAGAATGAAAGAGCAATCATGTGTGAAGAAAGGATAGTATGTTTAAAAAAATTCCAGGACTGGTCTAATTGCGCTTTGATTACTCTCTCTAGGGAGTAATTCCTACTTCTTGGTAGGAAACCATGAGCAAGTCTGACCATTTGGTTTTGTGAAAATAAACTTAGTTTAATTTATTGACACGTCAGACGTACCTGCCAAATTTTCTCATGCTTTTTCCCTGACATGTGTCTTGCCTGATGGAGTCACTGTAATGCAGTCTGTGTGTTTTTAAAGAAATTATGTTTTGCTAAGGAATGTATCAAAATTGTTAAACCATGTTGCACCTTGTTCTCATTAGTCTTTGGAATGCAGCTGCCGGAACAGAAAGGGCAGGGGAGACAGAGAGTAGTGGCTACGCGTGCTCTCACCTCCTTTCCTAAAAGAGGCCCTCTGGGCTCCATTTTGAGCTGCCGGGTCCCAGCCCTCGCTCAGGCAGCTGTGCCAGGAGAGTGCAGTCGCAGAGCCCTGTAACCCCTGCCGGTTGCTGCTCAGCTTAGCTGGAAAGCCAGACAACAAAATGAATCTCACTGCTATGTACAATCCAGCTACAATCGCCATCCTGTATGTGCAGTATGCCTTGTTTTACTGCACTCAACTCACTTTATTGCATTTGCAGTTATTGCCTTATTTTATTTTATTTTTTTACAAATTAAAGGTATGTGGCAACCCTGCTTTGAGCAAGTCTATTGGTGCCATTTTTCCAACAACATGTGCTCACTTTGTCTCTGTGTCACACTTTGGTGATTCTTGCAATATTTCAAACTTTTTCATTCTTATATCTGTTGTGATTTATGATCAGTGATCTTTGATGTTACTATTGCAATTGTTTTGGGGTGCCATGAACCGTGCCCATATGACAAACTTAATTGCTAAATGTGTTCAAGTGACAAGAAGAGTCACATTTCTCTTGCTTGAAATCAAAAGCTAGAAATGATTAAGCTTAGTGCGGAAGATGTGTCAAAAGCTGAGGTAAGCTGAATGCTGGTCCTCATGGGCCAGTTAGCCATGTTGTGAATGCAAAGGAAAAGTTCTTGAAGGAAACTAAAAGTGCTACTCCAGTGAACACGAGTGATAAGAAAGCAAAACAGCCTTATTATTTGATATGGAGAAGGTTTTAGTGGTCCGGATAGAAGTCCAAACCTGTTACAGCATTTCCTTCATCCAAAACCTAATTCAGACAAAGACCTTAACTCTCTTCAATTCTAAGAAAGGCTGAGAGAGGGGAGGAAGCTGCAGAAAAGGTGGAAGCTATTAGAGGTGGGTTCATGAGGTTTAAGTAAAGAGGCTATCTCCATAATGTAAAGGTGTAGGGTAAAGCAAAAATTGCTGACATAGAAGCTGAAGGAAGTTATCCAGAAGATTTAGCTAAAGTCATTGATGACAGTGGCTACACTAAACAATAGATTTTCAGTATAAATAAGCCTTCTATTGGAAGAAGCTGCCATCTAGGACTTTCATAGCTAGAGAGGAGAAGTCAATGTCAGGCTTCAAAGGACAGGCTGACTCTCTTGTTAGAGGTTAATGCAATTGGTGACCTGAATTTTAAGCCAATGTTTACTTACCATCCCCCAAATCCTAGGACCCTTAAGAGTTATGCCAAACTACTCTGCCTGTGCTCTACAAATGAAACAACAAAGTCTGGGTGATAGAATATCCAATTATACCATGGTTTACTGAATATTTTAAGTCCACTATTGAGAACTGCACAGAAAAATATTCCTTTTGAAATATTACCATTTACTGGCAATGCACTTGGTCACCCAAGAGCTCTGATGGAGATGTACAAGGAGATGAATGTTTTCATGCCTGCTAACACAACATCCACTCTGTAGCCAATGGATCAAAGAGTAATTTCAACTTTCAAGTCTTATTAAAGAAATACATTTTATAAGGCTATAGCTGCCATAGACAGTGATTCCTCTGATGGATTCCTCTAGATGCTATTATACAACATTTGTGATTCATGGGAGGAGGTCGGAATATCAACATTATCAGGAGTATGAAAGAAGTTGATTCCAATCTTCATGGATGACTTTGAGGGCTTCAAGATTTCAGTGGAGGAAGTCACTGAGGGTGTGGTGGAAATAGCAAGAGAACTAGAATCAGAAGTGAAGCCTGAAGCTGTGACTGAATTGCCACAATCTCATGATAAAACTTGACTGGATGAGGAGTTGTTTCTAATGGATGAGTAAAAAAATGGTTTCTCTTTTTTTTGAGACAGAGTCTGGCTCTGTTGCCTGGGTTAGGGTGCCGTGGCACAGCAACCTCAAACTCCTGGGCTCAAGCAATCCTTCTGCCTCAGCCTCCCGAGTAGGTAGGACTACACGCATGTGCCGCCATGTCCGGCTATTTTTTTCTATATATATTTTTATTTGTCCAGATAATTTCTTTGTATTTTTAGTAGAGACAGGGTCTTGCTCTTGCTCAGGTTGGTCTTGAACTCCTGACCTCAAGCGATTGTCCCACCTCGGCCTCCCAGAGTGCTAGGATTATAGGTGTGTGCCACCGTGCCCAGCCAAGAAGTGGTTTCTTGACAGGCAATCTACTTGTGATGAAGAATTCAGCAGAGACCCTTCAAGATCTGACATCTGCCTTCTTGTCCAGCCTAATCTCCCAGCACTTCCCATCTTCTGTTTTATGTGCCTGGAATATAAGGTAATTTTGGAAATATACATTGCTCTTCCACACCTCTATTTTTGCTCTTGTTTTTCTTTCTTCCTTGAATATTCTCCTTGCTAACAGTCCATCTGGCTAACTCTATGCAGCCCAAATGTCACCTCATCTTTGAAGCCCTCTCTGATTTCCTCTGCTGATCTAGGTGCTCAGCATCCTGTGCTCCCGTTAAGCTTTATGAAATACAGCCATCAAAACCATTCCTTTGGGGCATACTTTTTTCTCCCAGTTGGACTGTGAGCAATTACCTGATTTAGATGTGAAGCATCCTGTGCTCCCTCTAAGCTTGATGAAATACAGGCATCAAACAATTACTTCTTTCTCCTGATTGGACTCTGAGGTCTAAGACTGTAGCTTTTAATTTGCATCTTTGCAAGCTATCACAGGCTTGGTATATAGAAATTCAATGAATGAGTTAAGGTAAGATTGCCAAGGTACTGCTCAGTGAATCTTCAAAAACAATTCTTTTAAAGGCAGATATCTCTAAATCCAGTGAGTTAATGTAGGCAAACAGAATGGCTTTGGTGAAAAAGTTCAGTTATCTGAGTGAAAACTGAATTGCTTTATCTCTTTGCTTATTGATTTCTCTCCTATATTCATGTTATGTACAAAGTCACCAGAAGAAAGGTTCTGCTCAGGGTCACCCCCTCTTTTGGAAGCCATCCAGTAACCCAGGGCCATGGAGGCAGCAGCTTTTGTCCTTGGGCCTTTCAGCTTGTGTGTTTCCCATGTGCTTTGCAGAAGTTTTCCCAGGAGACTGGTTGCCTGCCCTGATGTGTCAGAGCTCTTGCCAGGGCTCCAGATTTGGGCTCCCTCAGGCACCCTCTCTAGGGAGGGCACTTTTATTACCCAATAAAAATTGCTGTGGAATTCCAAGAAGCGTGATCTCTAAATTCATCAGGCTGTTTTTTGTAGTGAGATGTTTTCTTGTCTTGGTGCCTTGGACTGATGGCCAATGGGTTTGCATTATCTCCAGTTTGGGGAGCAACTGTATCTTCATTGCTTGGACATCTTAGTATTGAGGGTCATGGCAAGTTGTGGCTGAGCTGGATGGAGGGGGCTCTGAGTTCCCACCCTGCAAGCTGCCCTGGTGAGTGAGGATTGTTGGTCCTCAGAATGGCGCTCTGCCTGGCCATTCACTGTGGGAACACAGGTGAAGCCCATTGGGGGCTCTCGAGGATACTGGCCCCCTGCTGGGTTCTGGGAGGCCTGTGGAGCAGGGAGTCTGTGCTGGGATGGGGTTTTCTTCCTTCCCCAAGGTCAGGGTCTAGCTCACCCAGCCTGTAAGAGCCAAATGCCTCTAAACTTCAAGAGTGTGGCAAGATGTAGAGGAAGAGCATTTTGGATTCAGTCATGTTGGACAAGTTGTTGAGCCCCTCTGTTTTCTTCTTCACTTGTAAGATAGGCCCCAGGGTCTCTGTGGGGCTGCTGTGAGGACTCAGTGTGAGAGCATTTTGATAGGGCTCCTGGCACATTCTAGGCCCTCAGGAGTTAACACTCAAATCTGTGAATATAGTTCTGACAAAATATTTGAGAACGACATGAAGGCACAGAAAGGGAGAGTGAATTTTTGGATTTGCATGCTGGATTAATGAAATGGCTGAAATTACTAGTATGTTGTCTCAGTGAGGCCTCCAGGCTCTGTGTGAGGGGTTCTAGCCTCTTCCTCAGAGCACCTGCTCAGGGGGCATCTCTGGAAAGGAGCTGGGAGGGTAGGAAGCCTGAGTTCTAGTCTTTGCTGTGCCACCAACCACAAGTATGACCTTAGATGAATTGCTTGACTCTTTTTCCAGAACTGTTTGGAAACTGATATGAACCAACCTTGAAATCAAATCGAATAGATGTGAAATATCATTATGAGACAATTGCACGGTATTTTCTGAGAATGGCCACCAGTAGAGTATGTCTCTTCCTTTCTCTTTCCCTCCTTTCCATTAGCAAGCTATTTAATTGTCACAACGACAAGGAAATAACTAGAAGCACAGAGGAGAAACACTACTGTTAAAGTGATTTCTTATAGATGTCTTCATATCCATTTCCAGAGGTTTTTTGGAAATGCTTTGAAGTTGGTCTAACATTTTACACCTGCTTTCCTGTCAGGTATTGGGCTAGCGGCTGGTTAGATTTGAATTTCACAAGTCCATGAGTCAATCTATTCCTCAGCTCTTAGATAATGCTCCACCAGGAGAAGCACATTTTAAAGGTGAAAATCTCTCAACTATGTTAAAAAGGCAGGTGGAAAGGACTGGAAGGTAATATACCAAAATGTTAACTGATGGGCGAGTAGTGGGGTTCTGGATGAGTTTGCCTTTTTTTCCTTATGCTCGTTTGTACTTTCCAAGCTTTCAGTAATGGGTTTTGCTTTAAAAAAATATATGTACCTCCTCCCACAAAGCAAATGTAGTGCTATTATTTAATAAGAAATACGGGATTTAAAAAGTTTGTGACTTGCCGGGAAACTAAAGAGGGCTAGCGTATCTGGAAAATCCCAGAAGGCAGGCAGGGCCCGGCCAGGCTGTGAAACTGCTCTTTAGCCCCAATGTAGTGCACATCCTCCCCCTCCCCCCTCTGCTGCTCAGAGCTGGGGGTGGGGGTGGGACAAGACCCTCCTCTTCTGGCTAAACACCTTCCTTATGAGTGGGGTGTTTAGCACGCATCACATACCAGGTTTGGTGGGTCTGGAGGATTAATGAGTAGCTAAAACTCAACTTCTTTATCTCCTGAAGCTTCCTTTCAGACTCCAGATTCCAAATTGGACCTACCACAGCCATTTACCACCCCCTGCTACGCTGCTGATGTGTATGCTTAAGCACACACTCCCACGCAGTGCCTGAGTTCCTCCTGTTGAGTCTGAGAGTTTAAGCCAAAAGGTGCCAGAGACACGGCTTTATGAATGAGCTCAGCAGTCTCATGGCGTGAAAATGACTCCGGAATAACCCAGTGTTCAGGCCTCCGTGTAAATTAAGCTTTTTAATTAATCTAATTTGTTAATCCTAAAGTGTAAACACTTGAGCCAATCAGAAAGTTCAAAAAACCTGAAATCCTTTCCTTTCTCAAGCAAACTCCCCTTCTGACACTCCGTTTCAGAAAGCGATACCACCAGCCTTTCAGATTCCCTCTTTCCTTTCTCTGGTGCAGTCCAGCCCTGAGTCCTGGGAAATGTCTCTTGAGTTAATGCTTTGCCTTCTCTCCTCCACGCCTTAGTGTAGGCCTTGGTCCTCGTGATCGCATAACCAGACACCTGTCGTTGGTTTCTCCACCAGACTCTTATCTCTCCACTCCACACACTGTGCCAGATTAATCTTCCCAGAAAATAGCTTATCAGGTCACTTACAATTCAAAACCTTCATCAGCTCCTTAGTAAGTGGGTAAGTCAGCCCTTCCCAGTGTCATTTTCAGCCTCACGTGTACCCCCAGGCCAAGGGCTGTGGACTATCCCCTCAAGTGCCCTGTGCCTTCTCCTCCCCGAGCCTTTGCTCAGACACCCCCCTTCTCTGTCCACTCGTCTCTTGCATGGAAAAGCCCACCATTGCCATAGCTCAGGTGTCATTTCCTCATGAAATCTGAACTTATCACATACCTTTCTTCCTTCTCTCACGTGAAAAATACATCCCTATTTCTTTCCTTTGAGGTCCATTTAGCATGCTATGAAATTCTTCCTCTTGTTTTCATAGTGTATTAGACAATGTGTATATTAATCTGCTCAATTGGGAGATCCACGGGTGGGGTGGTGGTGGGAAGACTGTCTCACTCTGTTGGGTCTTTTTATACTGTCTAGACCAGTATCTAGAACCTGTATTTGCTGAGTGTAATTGAATACCAGGCCTTCAAAAGTGGCTTTTAGTGAGGCATCTAGAATAGATTTAAGACACATAATATTCCAAGCGTCCTTACCTTTATTTGTGAAGGGTGAAAAGCAAAAATTCTGTGCTCTCCCATTTTAGTAGAGTGCTGGGAAATGATATTCCTTTGCAGCTATTTAAGATTTTGAAGCTTGGAAATCTTTCTTGCTTTTCAACTTGAGTGGGCTTTCCTTGAAAAGAGAATAACTTCAGTTCCAAGAGGAAGTGGGAGTGTGAAGAGACGGGGATGTGTAAGGGTTGTGTTGGCTCAACATGGTGTTAGATCTCAGCCCTTGCTCAAATTATTTAACTTCTCTGACGGGGCTCAGGTTCTCCATCTGCAAAATGTTGATACATCTGCCTAAGCTATTGTGTGAATTGTGGATGATGGACGTATGTATCTAAAATGGTGCCTAGCGCACAGTAGGCACGCCAAAAATGCAATAATGGGCAATTATTTTCATAGCCAGTAAACATAGTTCAGTTAGAAAGTGGGGCATCTGCAAGTGCAGCTGCAGACTGAAAACCAACTTTATTTCAAAGCTCACCTTGCACAATGGCTCTTATTAAAATGTGAGATTGTTTATAAAGGAGAAGATTATTTGACAGCTGACCCTGAAAATGGAACTTGAACTCAAGCAGGAAGGGCCAGATGTGCTGTGCTATTCCAAGCTGGGCATCTCCTCCTCAGCAGGTGAGCTCTTTAGCCCAGAATTGAGCAGATGTTTGGCTTTCTGGGGTGAGAAGGCAGGATGGGGTCCTGTGTGCTCTTTCACAGTGTGAGTGGCTATGAAAGGTTTGGCTCGGGAACTGTGCTAATGGAGCTCTCACATATGCACGGCTTAAAAATAGAGTTAAAAAAAAATTCATCGTGCTCATTGAATCTCCACTGCAGGGTAGGAGGGTGGGCTTGGGATGGAGGTGGATCCAAGAAAAGACCAGAAAAGAGAATTGGGTCAACTGGACAGCTGGTAGTTGGGTCGCTACTCTGTACCAGGCACTGCTTTTGGGTGCTTGGGGCAGTGTAGGGGGCATGGTGGTGCAGAATATAAAGATAAGATCTAATCTCATCTGAGTCTAGAACAATCATTTTTAAACTTTATTTTTAATGAATGCTGGACTCCTTTGTAGAAATGGCAAACGTTTTGGACTTTCTCCAAGGAAAATGTGTATATACACACATTATTTTACATACAATTCCAAGAGGCTCATGGATCCCCTCAAGTTCAAGGATCCTGATTTAAGAATCCTTTATTTAGTAATTACAATCTAATGGAAGACATAAACATGGCCATTGGATTCAGAAATGCCTCCTGGCTTAAATTTATTTTCTACCCCTTACCTGCTATCTATTTCATTGAATGAATGAAAGATCTTGCATAGCTTAAACTAAGCCCTAGACACCTCATATGTAGATGAGAATAATAGCTGCAGCATCTCATGCAGTTGTAGTGAAGACAAAATAAATTAATAAGCAAAAAAGCTATTAGCACTATGCCTGGCATGTGGTAAATGATCTATAAATGGTAACACAATTATTGTTAGCCTGCTGCAAAGATGGCACTAAAGAATAGCAGGAGATTAATTCCTCTTGGCATCTGAGAGGAAAGCATGAACCACAATTTTCAGTTGAGGTTTGGTACAGAAAAGAATTGTGAAAAACAACATAGTGGGAGTTTCCATCTGTTGTTATAGACAACAAATTTATGGTAACTTTGTCTCATGCCAGTTTATGTTAATAAAGGAAGGCAACCATGGCAGTGTTCCCTAGGGGTGTGTCTCAGGGTTATGTAGTCCAGGAACATGACCTCATTTGCAGGAATAGATCTCTCTCGGTGACAGTTGAGTACTGACAGAGTTATAATCCATCAGCAATGATGAAGAAAAAGGATATGATGGTGATACTAACAGCTATGAGCTATTGAGGGGTTCTCATGGGCCAGGCATCGTGCTAAGTGCTTCACATTTGTTTTGGTTTGTCATTTTGTGGGGTCCTTCCTGATAGAGCTTGAGGACTTTCACTTGGTGCGGCAGGCCGTGTGTGCATGCATGTGCCGTGTGTGCACAAGTGTCGTGTGTGCACTAGCTAAACCAGTTTCTTATCAGTTTCACTCATTTGACTTTTTTCAGAGCCATGAGTTTTAACATTTTGGAATGTCCTTGTTGAAAAAAACGAACGTTTATCATGCAGAGTGTAAGATTACAACCACAAGCTTCAGAGAAAGGTTTCTGAGCTTGGGGGAGAGTTACAATTAACCTCGTAAAGAGTGCAGATGAAAGCCTTTCCCTAGTTACAATCAAAGACACTTTAGGCCACTCTTTCCCCAGAGGAATAGTTGCTTTTTATGGCACGTTTTAAAGTTTTATTTCAAAAACAGTCAGCATCTTAAAGCAGAATGCTCTATGCTCCCCAGGACTTCGCTTACAATGTGTTTTCAGTTTTCTCAATCGTATTACCAAGTTTCTGGCTACAATGTGAGTTGCTACCCTCATGGACCGGCGCACAAATTTAGACTTTCCTGAGCTCATAGCAAGAACGCCCTCCCAGATCTCCCTGCTATTTTCTTCTGAGAGGAAAATTCAGTCAGCATTATTGTGTTAGAAAAGATTGCCTGTTTTAGTCCTCACGTTTTTCAGTCGGGGAAACTGAGGCCTAGAGAAGAGATGAACCCTGGTTCTGTCCATTACTCTTTTTACTATACTCTGTGCTTTACTGCCTCAGACTCAAGAGACCAGTTTCTTGCCCACATCCTGTGTTGAAATGCTTCCTAATTATGTCATATCTGTGTGCACACATTGGGTATATTTATGTGTGTCTTAAATACTTATATATCACATGTCTTTTCCTGGGACATAGGCACTGTGACTAATTGCCTTTTGATAATGACCTTTCAACGAGCACCTACATGTTGCAGGGAATGACTGGTCATCTGACAGCACCGAGGTACTGCTGCGGTGAGTTTGCAGCCGAGTTTGCATGGAGTTTGAGTGAATGACACTTACCCACGTCTCTCTCGGCTTGTTTTGCTTTGGTTCCTGTCCTTTCTCCTGGATCTCACGTTCCCTTAGCATGGTTTTCAGTTTGCCATGGGTTCTGTCACCCAAAGAGTGTTTTTCATACTCCCTTCTCCATGATACACCTTCCGACAATGACTAGACAAAGTTGGTTCAACCCAACTCTGACTTCATTTGGATGTGCTCCTCTCATCTGTACAATGCACGGGACTGCTATACGGGCCTTCTCACTAGGCACTATGCCTGCAATTTATTTCTTCATCCATCCACATTGGTATCAGGGTCTAGCGTCATCACACACACACACACACACACACACTCTCTCTCTCTCTCTTCTCTCTCTCTCTCTCTCTCTCTCTCTCTCTCTCTCACACACACACACACACACACACACACGCGCGCGCGCGCGCCACTCGTTAAAATCCTCTAAGCTGCCTCATTGCCTAGAGTAGGGAGGGCAAATGGTTCCATTTCTGGTGCCAATTCTAGCTGATTGGTAGGTGCTGGCTGAAGTGCAATAAAGTACTATGATTAGTAATGTCTGACATGTGCGTGGAGCAGCGGTAGTGGTAGCAGGTGGGCCATGTGGTCCCTAGCCAAGAGGCTAAGGTCTAAACATCTAAGCATGGCCCACAAGACTTTTCCTGGTCTGGTGTCTATCCACTTGTCCAGAATCGCTCACCTGTCCCCAGCTCGCCCCTCCCTCCGCACACTGCTTCCCCAGCTCCGTGCTGTCGCATTGACGTGGCTTTGCATCTGCCCAGCTTCTGTTGGAAAACCCTTGCCTCCTGTTTCTCCATTGCTACTTCATCCTCCAACACCTGATTCAAGCATTACGGCCTGTGAAGCCTCTCCACCTTCTTGCCCCATAGCCACACCCCCCATGGTCACTTTCTTCAAGTTTCTCACTGCATTCTGTATCTACGCAATACCATTAGCCATTTATACTGTACTCATTTAATCATGTGCCTGCTCTCCTACTAGACTACTTGGTGGAAAGTCAATACTGGTTGAGCTCCTTCAACATCCCAAACACCCTGGGAAGCACTACCCACCAGGGAAGCCCCATGGAGTAGGAAGAGTGGGATATTAAAGCTGACTCTGGTGTAAGCCCTGCTCTCTTACTTGAGCGTATGTTATTTCTTTGAGTCTCAGGCTACAGTAGTTCCCCCTTATCTGTGGTTTTGCCTTCCAAGGTTTCAGTTATCTGTGGTCAACTGAGGTTCAAAAATATTAAATGGAAAATTCCAGAAATAAATAATTCATAAGTTTTAAATTGTGTGCCATTCTGAGTAGCATGATGAGATCTTGCACCATCCTGCTCTGTCCTGCTGTGGATGTGACTCATTCCTTTGTTCAGCGTATCCATGCTGTATATGCTACCTGCCTGTTGGTCATTTAGTACCTGTCTTGGTTATCAGGTGGAAAGAACATACATAGTGTATGCAGGGTTCAGAACTAACTGCAGTTTCAGGCATTCACTGTAGGTTGGAGTGCATGCCCTGCAGATGTAGGGGGACTATTGTATTCATATGATAAATTGGAAATCATTAATCCTGATATTTCCAAGTTGTTGAGGGCTTTAGAAATAGCAAAATTTTAGCACATAGAAGTAAGTCCTCAATAAATGATAACTATGTAACTGATTATCTAGTTTATCTTTAGACCAGTTCTGTGAGGTATAGTAAGAATTATTTAACTTTCTAAAAAAATGCTGCAACTGAGACTCAAATTATTTCATTTGGGCCATAGATCAATAAATTACTATTAGAATTTAAACTCAGGTCAGTGTAACTCCAAGGCCAATGTCTTCCTTGTTATATCATGTATTTTTTTTTCAGTCAACTATATTTATTGAGATTTTAGTTTGCTAGGCTAGGAAAACAAAAAGTATGTAAATAGCTGAATTTGAAATATCTATTTTTTTTTAAAAAGAAATAGTTTTAAATTTACAAAGTTGTAGAACAGTACAAAGAATTCTGTATCCCTTCACATTGCCCAGATTTTCCAGTTGTTAATATCTTATCCTAATTTTTTGGTCATCCTCTCTTTCTCTCTCTCTACGCATGCATGTAGACACATACACAGCACACATCTTTTTCTGAGATGATGACTTCTCAGTCCTAATGCTAAAAATAAGGACCTCTCCTCCTGTGTTGTCATCATACAACCACCCCAGGTGATCAGCATAGATACAACACCACCCACCATGTAGTTCACAGACCCCATTCAAATTCCCCTAAGTGTCCTAACGTCTCTTTCTTTTTTCTTTCTGGTCCAAGATCCTGTCTAGGGACGTGTTGCATTTAATTACCACATCTCATCAGTATCCTTTAATCTGTGACTCAGTCTACTCTCTGCATCTCATGCCTTTGACAGGCCTTTCTTTCTGTAGGATGACCTTCCAGCTATGTCCATTCAGCGTTTCCTCATCATCAGCCTCAGGCCGTTCACTCTTGGGAGGGAATTACAGACACGCTGCTGAACTCTTCTTGGTGCATCACATCAAGGTGCACGTGATAATGACCCATCTTATTCCTGGTGATGTTAACCTTGATCATCTGGTCGAGCTGGGGTCTGCTAGATTTCTCCACTCTAAAGCTACCGTGTTCCATTTGTATCTGATTACTATGGAGAGAGATTCTGATGTTACACCAATATCCGGTTGCTTATCAAAATTTCACCCACCAGCCTTAGCATCCATCCATGGTTGAATAAATCCGCCTAAATCTACCACCACCATGGTTGTCAAATGGTGATGATTTATTTCTGTCATTTCTTATATGTTTATTATTTGACATTCTGTTGTAAGAAAGAGATTTACCCTCTCCTCCATTTATACACAAGTATGTATTTCTGTACGGACTCATGGGTCTATTTTATTCAATGGGTTCTAGCCTGTTACTGTCAGTATTTATTTTAATGCTCGAGTGGTTACCTCTTTGAGCTCCTTGAAGCTGGCTCCCATGTCCTTTTGAGATATGCCCATTATTCATTAAGTATTTCCTGAGTTTCTGACATAAGATATTCCAGACTTATATTTTCCCTGCCACAATCCTCAAATCACCTTCTCTTCTAACATCTCTGATTCCTTTTATTGGAGGAGGATATTTAGAAACCAGGATCTGATTGCTCACTGTGCTCATTGCTTCTCTCTCTGTACACACATGTACATGTAAATATGTACATACACACACATATAAATACATGGAAAATAACCATTCCTATATTTGTGTACATATTAAAGACCCATCAGTTCACACCAGTATTCCAATTCCAATCAAACACCTCAGAGATCTTTTTGCTGCCTTCTTTCCATGTTTGCAAATCCCTTCTCAGAGCGAGGACCTGGCTCCTTTTATTTTGAATATATTTACTGAATTGTTCAATGTAACTAATCTTCCTAACTATTCTAGCTGCCTCTTCTGTCTGCCACCATCATACCTCCAACCCCTTACTGCCTGCTTTTGTGGCTGTCTGGGCACGCTGCTGCCAAAGTCTTCATATGACATAAGGCTTCAACTTTTTAGATATTGGGCACCAATGTCAAGAAGGGGAGATGAGAAGTGATATATATGTGCTTATAGGGCAAGGAGTGTGTGCATTATTTCTCTTTCTAACCCTGTCCCTCAACATAGTACATGGTACATAATAGGAGCTTTATGAATGTTGAATGAATGAATAAATGGGCAAATAAATGAATGAGAAAGCTGTACAACTACTGTGCATTGTTTAGTTTGTGAACATTGCATCAGGATTATCAGAAGATGAGGATAGAATAGGTAAGACCAAGCATCTTCTGTATCTGAGAAGATAAGATTTTTGTCTTTTTTACCCAAGCAAATAGCTTTGGAAGGCTACAAAGGAAAGGGATCAGATACAGGGTTACCTGCTGAAGCAGCCAGGTGAGCTGCATGCAGCTCTAGTTTGGAGTCAGCCGACAGCTGAGGCAGCAGCTTGTCATCTCATCCAGCACAGCACCAGGCACATGAGGGCCCTTTAACCAGGAGGAATAATGATGATAACAAGTGTAAGACAGGGTCTGGGCTTTGTTTGCTTTACTTTGAGATTCCCGTGTGTGTGTGTGTGTGTGCATGTGTGAGAGAGAGAGAGAAAGAGAGAGAGAGAGACAGAGACAGAGACAGAGAGAGATAACTAATACAAGGCAATACCCCAGAGAAAATAGTACCTATCCACCTATTTGTTTCTGAAATTTCATTTGGCTTGCACTGTTCCATGGCATCCTCTTCCAGCTCTGCTGGATTGTGCAACTTTATGGTAACTGTTGAATGCTACTGTAAAGGTACTAGTACTTTAAAATAGATGATTCCTCTCTAATAGTGTGCAGCTGTAAATAAACATGCACAATATTAGCTTTGTGTATAACTATTACAAAACCAGTTACCATCCCGTTAGTGTTTTCATTAACCCTTACATGGTAATTACTTGTACATAAAAATTCATTATTTTGTTAGAATCATTTTAAGAATGGATTTTGTTGGGTGGTCACTTAAACTATTCCCCAAATCCCATTTCTCTTGCCTATTTTCCACTGTTGGTGACCAAAGAAGCCACATCCTTGATATTGCAACTCCTCTTGCAGCTGCATGTGGCTTTGTGCCCTGATTGTAGTCAGTGAGAGGGCTTGTGGGAGACATTTTTCATTTTTATTTTGTCTACTCACAGAGGGTAGGATCCCAAGTCCCTAGAGCTGCTGATGCTGTGTCCTCTAAAGAGACTTTTCCTCCCTGTGCCCTCTGGGTTGGAAATGGTCGTGGCCTTAGGCGCTGCAGGACTCAAGGCTTAGTACAGTGTGGATACAAGGAGGAGAAAAAGATGTAGGTGTTGGGCAGGGGAAGAGCAAAAGGGAGAGTATGAGGAAAGAGAAGGAATTTGGTGGCAGCTGAGGGAGGCCTACCCTTGGTACCTCAGGCTTATTAGAGGCTGGGAGAGGGAGGCTCCAGGTCCACTCCCTGATGAATGAATGAATGAATGCCCTTCTGTGCCTTTTGAGGCGGAGCTGGTCACCTGATGGTTCTCTGTAGCCCCAGACGGTTCATGTAGCATGACTCCTGCCTCAGGTTTTGAGTCTTTTGTAGGCCTTCAGGTGTAGGAATGGTTATTATAAAGATAAAGTGAGATAATAAAGAGTTAAGAGCTGTACCTGGTACATACTGTTCAATAAATGTCAAGTATTCACACTGTCATGTTTGAAGGTGTACAAATCCTGTACATTTATGAACAGAAGGCAAAGGCCCCATGGAAAATAGTCCTCAGCTAGTCTAATAGAAATGTATGCTGTTTGTTTCTTCAGTGATTTGAGATGAGAAAAAGGAGAGAGTTATTTTGTAAAGATTATAGAGAGCTGAGGCTTTTATTTTTTGTTTTGTAAAGGAAGGCTATCTTCTACCAGAAATCAAAAATGGAATTAACACCCGCTGTGTCTGTGTATCTGCCTGTTCTCTCCTGACACCTCCTTGTTCCCTTGAACTTCGCCAGCATCTGGGAGGTCCAGTAAGAAATGCTCTTTAAATCCACTGCATTCTTCCACATTCTTCCAGAAGCCCAAGAGATTTAACAAGTTCTGATTTTAGCTAAAACATAAACCGAAAAATAAAGAAAGTAGAATTGCTTCGACTTGGTTCTTTATGCCAGAAATCTTTGTGCGTTTGTCAAATAACAAAAGCAAAACCTGGGTCGTTTGTTATTGGTTATTGGGCAATCAATATAAAGCAGAATATTTGTTTGGAGATGAGAGGCTGTTGCCTTTAACATTTTACAGTGGTGTAGTTTATTGAATGAGTGGGTTTTACACTATCAGTAAACTTTAATATCCAGAGAGAATATATTGAAAGAGTATAATTGGGAGGGGGTGATTTAAAAATTTTCCCTTTGGGCTAAACATCTGAGGACAAATAGAGAAAAAAATCATTAATGAAATCAGAGACCACTTTGACATGTTGAATTATGAACACACAGCACAGGGAAGTAATTTCATTCCGGCTGCTCAGCTGTGGTAACAATTAAACTCGAAGTCCAGCCTCCTACTTTTTTTGGAGTGGGGGGTTGTCTTATAACAGTGACTTCAGTGCCTAAGAATCAAATGCTTGTCTAAAAATACTTATGGGACTCATAGGAAAAAACTTAGTGAAATAAGGTTATTTTTCTGAAATCATTTCACTCATTGTTTAAATTATCTTTCTTTCACTTTAATGACATTATAGGAGATTTGGCTCAAATTTTGAAAAGCTCCATAGAGGCAGGCAGAAAAAAAATGTAGATTAACTTTGGTAAATCTTTTTTGATAGAGGATATAACAGTTGTTGAAATTTTGGTTATCAGTTGAATTCTGGAGGTTTTAAGAATTGAAGCCAGCAGCGATGGGGCCTGGGGAATATTCAGTTTATGATGGTGGAGTTGGTAGCTTCCCAGCAGGGGAGAAAATCCCCATTGTTTGAATTAGGCCTCAGCTACCAGATCTAGATCTTTCTGTCTGCACAGCTTGCTCTGCCACTTGCTGCTGTGGAAAGGCCCTGCTCTGAAAAAAAGTGCTCCCTCCTGTGACTAGTCAGGTGGGAAGGTGTGGAGTGGGTAGGAGGGCTGGGGTGTCCCAGATAGGTTGGAGAAAGCCAGGAGGGGGGAGCCACTTTGGGGCTCAGGGCAGTGGGACATCTATAAACACTGATGTGCCTGGTAAGCTGCTTGAGAACAGTACTTGAGAAGGCACGTGAGGACTCCAGGACTTTCCGTAACTCTGTGTATGGTCATAAAAAGCATGCTTGTACCCCAGAGACAGGTGCGGGACGTTGGGACACTTTCCTGAGGAAGATGGAAGGCAGCTGTTCCGGGAGTCCTGCTCTTTGGACCTTTCGGCCCCACTCAAGTTGTTGCCAGTTCACCTGCTGAAACTCAAAGCAGAAATCTAGGGCTGTGTCTCATGTGCATGGAGATAGATTTGGTTGGGAGCAGCGGCAGTGATCACTGTAGCCCACGGCCAGTATTTATTTATAGACTCAACTAGGACTTATAGTTCCTTCCCCAAACTTGAAGCTAGGAGGGGAGGCAGGAGTCTTTTAGGAACTACTGCTTGAGGGTAATCTGACCTCAAAGATGACAGCTCAGGGTAATCCTAGCCAGTCCCGGAGCATCCCCTAGAAAGGAGCAGTGAAAGCACAGCTCGTCATTGTTATTTATGCAAAATGAGGAAAGGGATGTGTGGACGGAGAAATTATGAAACAAATGGATACATGTTGAGTGGTTGATGTCAGCTGGTTGGTGGAAGTTAACATGATATGTAGCATAACTGTTATCTTTTTACCTTAATTAATTATATGAGACATTTAACATGTTGACACATCAAGCCAAACATCTGGAGTTTTATGGATGGTGGCATTTATCCAGCTGTTTACTCTCCCTGCTTTCCAAGTGAGATCCACTCTCGCTAGGTCTCATTCACAAGCTTATGGAGGCAGAGGCCACACAATCCTTAACTCCAAGCCCTGTGCTTATGGGTAGAGCAGTGTCCTCCTATTCTGAGTGATGGATTTCTTTTCACCAGAAAAGACTGTGATATGATGAAAAGAGCACGTCTTTAGGAGTCAGCGAAACAGGCACGAGTCCTGGTTTTACCACTGATTGTTCTTTGACATTGAGCAGGTCCTTAACCCTGTTGGTCTCACTTCTTCATCCTGGGATATTAGTGGCAGTGGTGGGGTTAATGATTCCTGCCCTCTTTAGCTCTCAGGATTACAGGAAGAATAAGATAGGACTGTATGGCAAAGCTCTAGACACTGAATGTTTTAAGCATGTAAGTGTTCCAGGCATTGTGCTTAGCTGTTTATATAATAGCGAATAAGATACCCCATTATCCCACCAAAGGAGTCTAGTTTGGGTGACAAGTAAGCATTTTTTAATATTGTGGAACCAATACTGTGATAGGAATGATCGCAGCATGCTACACAAGCAACCCGATCTTGGGTAGGAGTGAGATGGTGGATCAAATCCCTATTTTATGTTTTAAAATAGGGATTAAAGAGGCTTTGGTTGTTTTTTTGCAATGCCTGGAAGAGAGCCTTGGAAAGATTTGTTTAGAGCAGCTGTCAGGTTTTGTCCGAAATTCACAGGGTCTGAGATTGCTTGAGAAGAGAGGGAAAGTCCAAGTGAAGTATGCGAGCTTGCTGCCTTTTGGCTGGAGGACACGGAAAGGCCATGTGGGAGCAAGCCTAGCACAGCTGATACAAACTTCAGAGTGTGAGAAGGGAAGCTTCTTTTGGTTGTTGGCTCTGCACTTATCATCAGCTTAAATCAAGATCCTGTTTTGTCCCAGGTGGTTGGACTAAAGCCCTGTTAGCCTCGAGGGACCTCTTGCTTAAGCAGATACACACTTACTTTGTGTAGGCCCTACCTCTTAGGGATCTGTTTTTGTATTTCCTTAATTTAGGGGAAAAAATCTACGAAAAAGAGGGACTAGAATGACAACCCCCCATGGGTCCAACTCCCAGCAGCAACAATGATGAAAAATTTCCCACGTTGGCTCATCCATCAATCTTGCCGTCATGTCATTTCTCCCCTGCGTGCTCATTATGCATCTCTAGCAGTGTAGACATTTTCTTATGTAGCCATAATGCTGTGATCATGTAAAAAAATCTGGGGATTTTTAGAAACTGTTTTGGGCTCTATTTTCCTGCCCAACATTTTATTATGAAAAATTTCAAGCATACAACAGAGTTGAAGAATTTTAAAATGAATGGCTATACATTTGTTACCTAGACTCTATCATTAACATTGACACATCTCTCCATCTATTCATACATCTTTTTAAAAAATATATTTCAAAGGAAAACACAGAGATCAGGAAACTGCTGCCCTAAATAGTTCAGCATTCATTTGAGTCACTACAGTTCAATAGTTGTTTATTGTTTTTCTTTTGGAGCAAACTTTGCAATCAAATGTGCAAATCTTCAGGTGCATCTACAGAGTTTTGACAAATTACCTTGCCTACCTATGTAACCAAAATCCCTATCAAGATAAAGAATAGTGTCAATAGTCTGGAAAATTCCTGCGTGCCCCTTCCTAGTCAGTCCCTTCTGTCACTGCCAATGGTATCCATTGATCTGATTTTTTCTCCCCACTAAAGATTACTTTCTTTTTGTTCCAGATTTTCATATAAATGCAATCATAAAATATGCACTCTTCTGAGTTTTCTTTCACTCAGCAAAATGTTCTTGAGATTAAGCTGGTGTGTGTGTGCAAATAGTTCATTCTTTTTATCACTGAGGGGTACTCTATTGAATGATTATATCACAGTTTGTTCATTTTCCTATTGCTGGACACCTGAGCTGCTTTTAGTTGTATGAATAAGCTTCTATAAATATTCTTGTCCAACTCTTTTGCGAATGTATGTTTTTTATTTCTTTTGGATAAATACTGGGAATGGAATTGCTGGGCTAGGAGGTAGCCCAGCATACAAGAAACCTCTGTAACTTTTTTGAAAATGGTCACAGCATTTCACATTGCTGCCAACAACGTGTGAGAATTCCAATTGCTCCACTTTGCCCACAGTAGGTTTAGTTAATCTTTCTCATATTCTGGGCTGTTTGTAGTGTGATCTCATTATGGTTTTAATTTGCATTTCCCTGATGACTAATGATGTTAAGCACTTTTGTATATATTTATTGGCCATTTGTATATCTCTGTGATATGTCTATTCAAGTAGTTGCCTAGTTATCTTTTTTGTCTTTTTATTATAGAGTTGTAGATGATCTTTCTATATCTGAGATACCAGGCCTTTGCTAGACATATGTTTTGCAAATATTGCCTCCGTATGTGTGGCTTGCTTATCTGTTTTCTCACTGATATCTTTTGATGAATGGAAGCTTCTGACTTTGACAAATGTCTGATTTACCAGTTCCTTCCTTTATGGTTATTATTTTCCACAACCTGTCTAAGAAATCTTTGCCTTCCCTTAAGACATAAAAATATGCTCTTATGTTTTCTAAAAGCTTTATAATTCTAGCTCTCTTATTTAGGTATGTGATCTAGCTCAAATTATGTGCATGTAAGATATGAGATAGTGTTAAAGTTCAGGGATTTGTTTTTAAAACCAATTTCATGTAGGGAAGCACTACACAGGGACACACAAATAGGAGTCTGACCAGTGGCTTTTCTTTTCAAACAGTTTGAAAGTCTGCTCATGGGTCAGGCCACAATGGACAAAACCTACATGTCTGTGATGCTTGCCCTGTTCTTGAATGCTTTCAGCAATCCTGTACTGAGTGCCTGTCACGTGCCATGCCCTGAGGCAGTGGTACGTAAGGCGCCCCCCATCAGGAAGCCAGACTCTGAGCAGCAGCTATAAGCATGTAATGAATGCGGGGAAGAGCAGAGTGAACTTGGCCTAGCCAGGGGATGCAGGAAGACCTGGCACGAGGGATTTTTGTGCTGAAACCTGAAGGAAGTAAAAAGGAATGGACAGGAATAGGGTTCCAGGTGGAGTGTTCCCAGGGCTTCAGGAAAAGGAGATGTGCACAGTTAGAATAGCCTGGGTGGCACCTTTCTTCCCCCAGAGGAGTGGTTCTATAAGAGGTGGAAAGAGAAGCTACCCTGGTGACTGGCATGTTTCTTTGTGTGTCTCCCTCTAAGACCATTGCCAAAATCCTGCCTCATGTGTCCTAGAGATTCTTTGGCCAATCGCACCTTGTTCAAGAGGCGTCTCTAAATATTTTTTCACAGAAGGAACTCTTCTATCTTTTGATCGCCAAGGGGAAAGGGGCCGAGAGAGCCCAGGAGGTCCCTAATAGCCCCCAGACATGTTCTCTGTTGCCGTGTCCTGGCCCTCAGCTCCTCCAATGGACCAGTGGCTCTTGCTGACATCCCTCCTGCCCACTCAGCCTGACCCATGGCTGCCCATCCCAAAGGAGCTCCTGTCGTCTGCCTGCCACCTCCTGGTCCTTCAGCCTTTCGTTGCTGCTGAAAGTGGTCAGCTGGGCCTAGCATCACTGCTCCTGGAGTCCAGTCTGCCGTTCTCTTTTAACATTCCTTCAGGACGCTTCCTAGAGCACCCTGTGCACACCTCGAGCCTCTCTTCTGGCTTCTATTCCTGCTGTTCTCATCCGCTTTCTGTGGGTGCCTTGTGCCCTGGGTCGAGGCCATCAACCTCATGCTCCCGATTCCCTCGTCTCCTCTCGAATTGTCTCTTTAACCTCGCCCCCCTCCCTTCTTTAATCAGATCTCCTGGCCAGTCCAGCCTCTTGCTCCATCAATCATTTTTGCTCATCAAAGAATCCCTATCTACAAATCTGTTCCTCTCCCTACAAAGATGATCTGACTTCCCTTCTACCCACTCCCCTGGGGCAATCATCACATCGTTAACATTTGTTGTGTACCTCTTGGTTCTTCAACCTACCTCTATTTTCTTGACCTCCTGTTCTACCTTTTTCATGGCTTTTGCCACCGTATTTTTCAGAACGATGGTCTTTCGTCTCTCCCTCCACTTCTCCGGCAGCATCGATTCCTTGGTCCCAGCCACTCTACTGAAGTTGCTTTCTAGCCACCAAATGAGATGTCTTTTTCTCTGCGCTCATGCCTTTTGATTTTTCTGTGGCATTTAACCGTTGAACATTTAAAAATCTTTTCTTTATTTGACATCTGTGATATTGCATTTTCTTACTCTTGTAAGTTTTTTTTTTTCTTAAAACTACTTTTCCTCCTTCCCAAACATGAGTTTTCCAAGGTTTTTGTTTTTATTCTTTTCTCTTCTCTTCTTGGCAGCTTCACATTCTTATGGCTTCATTGTCATTCCAGATGTCTTCCAAATGTGTGATTCCTACAAGTCATCATTTTCAGAAGCCTGTGGACATTTCCACCAGGATTCTCTTCCCTTCCCTTCCCATCCCTCATCATTTTCACCCACCCCACTGCCCTAACCCAGGGCTCCTGGCCGATTTGGCTAATCAACCCAGGTAGTCTTGCCCACAAACTTGATGTGGCCTCAGAATCTTTCTGCTATGGTCCCAGGCAGCAACTGCAGGCTGGTATATCATTTGCATCTATTTGATATGTTTGTACCGGATAATCACTGAGGTTGCTTTTTCTCTGACTTATTTTTAAGGGTTTGACCCTGCTTTCTGTTGCCTGGGATAAGATCCCCTGAAGGATTAGTCTCTGCCAAAGTGTTCCTGTTTATAATCCCTGCCTATTTCACTGGCACCATGGGCAGGATATACACTGGATTCATTCAGACTTCTTTTTTTTTCATGTAAACAAGGCATGAACCAGGCATGGGCACAGACCAAAAGCCTAACTGGGATAAACAAGGGTTTGCTTTGTTCCTGGCTGATAGGAGATGGGCACCACCAACCAGATGCCACTCTACGCAGGGCTGGGACATCATTCAGACTTTTCACACTCTTCTGATTCTTTAAAGATGTATATAGAGGAGATGTCGGTAGGGGATGTGAGGTGTCTTGTCTCAAGATTGTCACAAAGTATATCTATCTGTGTTCACAATGATCTTATTTTGCATTTCATAAAAGCATTTTTACTTGTCCCTTGGCCTCTGAATATGTTTTAAATACAAGAGAACAAATTTTAGCAAATATTTTAAAAGTTCCAGATACACATGCATTTCAGGAGAAGCATCGGCTGACTGGGGTGTGGGGCTGTTAAAGGAGAACATGATTCCAGGGAAAGGGGTCCTCTTCTGAGAAGGCCCTGCCCCTGGCACCTCAGTTTTTGCTATTCCAGGCACTCTAGTATGTTTCTAAACTATCAGCATAGAAGGACAACTTTTATGACTTGAGGTTTGGCGATGCTTGGCACCTTCTCCTCTCTCAGACTAAGAATGCATGTTCTGCACTGTTCCTCTCCCTTGCACAGCAGCTGTGACAGGTCACAAAACTCTCAGCTGCTGGGAAAAAGGAAAAATGGGCTGCAAATCCTTTAAGAGTCTGAACTTTGGTTTTGAAATTGAATTGTAAACAGAAGTCAATTACGTGGGAGGTAATGTGGGCCCTGGGGTGAAGGCTGCTGCTGACCAGCTGTGTGACCTTGGACGGTGATCCAGCATCTTTTGGCCCTCAGCGTCCCCATCTGTAAGAACAGTAGAGTTGGCTGATCTCTAGGGTCCTTCTAGATTTAGCATTCCATATTCTTTGTTTTCCTGATTGTCACTGTTTTACTTTATCAAATGACACTCTCTTATTTAGGCAACAAAGAAAATTCTGAGTTATCTTTTTTTTAATTTCAGAATTTTACGGGGGTACAAATAAAACATTTATACATGATTACATGGATTGCTATTGTACTGCTTGAGTCAAAGTTGTAATGTGCCCATCACCCAGATAATGTACGTCATACCCTCCTCCCACATGTATGATTTCCATTGAGTTTTACTTCCGTCTGTGCATTTGAGTGCTGATAGTGAGTACATGTGGTGTCTGTTTTTCCATTCTTGCCATACTTCACTTAGGAGAATGGTCTCTGGTTCCATCCAGATTATTGCAAAAGTTTGTGTTTTTTTTTTTTTTTTTTTTTTTGAGATAGATTGTCGCTCCGTTGCCCTCAGTAGAGTGCAGTGGCATCGTTATAGCTCACTGCAACTTCAAACTCCTGGGCTCAAGAGATCCTCTTGCCTCAGCCTCCTGATTAGCTGGGACTACAGGCACGTGCCACAATGCCCTGCTAACTTTTCTATTTTTTAGTAGAGATGGGGTCTCACTCTTGCTCAGGCTGGTCTCGAACTCCTGAGCTCAAGCAATCCTCCTGCCTCGGCCTCCCAGAGTGCTAGGATTACAGGCGTGTGCCACTGTGCCCGGCCTGCAAAAAGTGTTAGTTCATTTTTTTTATGGCTGAGTATTACTCCATGATACATGTATATCACATTTTATTTATTCATTCATGAATTGATGGGTGCTTGGGTTGATTCCACATCTTTGTGATTGTGAATTGTGCTATAATGAACAGTCTAGTGCAAGTGTTTTTTTGATAAAATGACTTTTTTTCCTTTGGGTAAATACCCAGTAGTGGGATTGCTGGATCAAATGATATGTCTACTTTTAGTTCTTTAGGGAATCTCCATACTATTTTCCGTAGGTTGCTCTAGTTTGCAGTCCCACCAACAGTGTATAAGTGTTCTTTTTCTCTGCATCCATGCCAGCATCTACTGTTTGTTCTTTTATTTCCTTTTCTTTTTTTTAGGCACAGAACCAGTGCACCAGCATCTATGGTTTTGGGATTTTTTTTTTTTTAATTGGGGGAAAACTACAAAGCATTTACAGTACAATGTTTACAGTCACAATTTGTAGTGAACTGATTTCCCAAAATATATTACCACTCAAGTTGACTTATCTTGTTACATTCAAAAATCTACTCTGT
>CAUYRT010108486.1:0-39378 GCA_963574885.1 Lepilemur ruficaudatus
GTAGTCCCAGCTACTTGGGAGGCTGAGGCAGAAGGATTGCTTGAGCCCAGGAGTTTGAGGTTGCTGTGAGCTAGGCTGACGCCATGGCACTCACTCTAGCTTGGGCAACAGAGTGAGACTCTGTCTCAAAAAAAAAAAAAATGGCTAGTAGTACTAGATTCAATAAAAAAAATTGATTTGACAAGCTGATGAAGGAAACATAGATTATTATAGATATGGAATAGCTAATAAGCAAGATCATGAGAAATGACTGGACATCTGGCTAGTTAACTATTGGGATTTATTGCATTACACACACACACACACACAATATATGTATGTGCACTTTTTTCTATTAGGAATCAAATAAATTACATTATGAAGACCTTGGAAAATTCTGAAGGTCTGTAAGATGGCTCTGATAATACTACCAATTAAGAGCATGAGGACATCCGTGATTTGCCCCAACCCATGAGGTCTTTCTCTTTGTTCAAATGATTCCTGTTTCTGTGTGTAATTATCATTATTATTTCTAAAAAGCAACTCTATTTTTTGGACTTTGATACTGGTTCATGAAAAATTTCACTCAGCAGAGTGTCTAAATGTCATGAAAACATTTTATTCTTGTGTTTTTATAATGTCTATTCCTGTTCAATAATCATAGTTCAGGATGTGAGAAATTTATATAAATATTTTAAAGGAACAAACACATTGAACTGTATGTTTATCCTTAAAATAAATTATAGAAGTTATTATTGTTGTCATCCCCTAAATCAATTCACAGCAAGTTATTTTTTAATGTTAGTATTTTTTTTCTTTTTTACCTTTTTAAAAAAATTTTACTTTAACATATGTAGCTTGGCAGCTCCAAAAATCAGAATACTGTTTTCAGGTTAAGGAATCAATAAAATTATAATGTTAAATTTTCCCCAGATCATTCACCTTACTGAGGGACAACATTATAATCACATGAGCCACCTGAATTTTAATTTCTTAGAATTAATGTCTTCTTTTATTAAGAGCAATAATTTGCTGCCATTGACAATGGAGAAAAGAGGAAGCAAAATATATAACCCCTACATTTTTTAAACCAGATGAGTATATAGACTTTCCTCATAAATGGAGATAATTAAGACTTACAAACTGCATAGTGTGAATTCTCAGAAGTAAAAATTATAATTGCCATTAATTTCATAGAAAAATACATGGCTGGATCCCAAAAGTTTCACTTCACTAAATCAACTCCAACTTCCATTCAAATGGGCACAATTACTCCAATAAGCAACATGGGTTAGCTACAAAGCAAGGCTGGTTCCTTTCATGCATTACCGTTTGCCTGCAGCTGTTGCATATTAAGATTGTGCCCATCATAAAAGCATATCTATGATACCCATTGCTTATTTTTAATGACAAAACCAAAATAGAACAGTAAAAAGAAGCAAAGGAAACCAAAGAAAATAATTTATGAGACTATCAATACTACAAACTAGCCAGCTAGCCACTCACCTGATCCCTGAGGATAATTTAATAAAACACACATCAGCTGCACCCTACAGAGGTGGCTACAGAGGTTTTGCCTGATCAGCTGCTGGGGCATAAAATGAAGCTTCTTTTAAAGTCTTATTCCTCCCTGAAAGTAAGCCTTTGGATATGACTGTGAAACTATGTTTCGTCCTGGTTTGAACAATATCAACTACAATATATGCCATCATTTTATGTCCCTCTAAGAAAAGCTACTGTGTATACCTGTGACACAATTCTAAGCCTCTAAATCCCATCCTGATTTATGATCTGTTAAAATTGAAAAGAAAAGTAAAATAAAAATATGCTTGTAAGTCTTGGGATGTTAAGCCATAGTAATACTTTTATTTTTAGAAATTGGTAGAACATATTTTGAACACCTTTTCCTCTGAGAATATTCTTTGCCAAACCTCTGGACTTGGCCATACCTTCAGGACTCTGCTCTTGTTAGCTCTCTATAGGGTATAGCTTTCTCTTTTGCAGTGTGACATATGTTCCTCCTAGACGCAGCTGGAAGAGCATTTCTTCTCAAAACTCTTCTCACCACAACCCAGGCAGAATTAGATTTTTTTCTACTTCTTTGTGCTTTGAAACCTTGTAAACATCCCTGCTATAGTGCTCTCACACATAACGTTGTAAGGATTGTTTCTAGTTCTGCCTTCAGCAGTAAAATTGAAGGTTGATGAGAGACTATTTTGTCCCTGAGGCTTAAGCTGGCATTTGAAGCATTGTAAACACAAATATTTGTTGAAATAATTGACGAATGTATAAGGGTAATATACTAATGTTTAGGGAATTCACATTGTTTCACAAAAAAATGAGAAAACTCCTATGGACATCCATTGGAGAGAGAGAGAGAGAGAGAGAGAGAGAGAGAGAGAGAAGGAAGGAGAGAGAGATTTGGGAGAAAACATGTTCATTTACTTTGTTTTAATCAGTGGAGGAAATCGTACTGGGTCTCATTCTATCAATAGAGGACTGAGTTTCTATTGCGCACACTGGAAACTGTAAGACTTGACAAAGTTGAACCAGACATATGTAAGTTCAGATGCCAGCTTTATTCAGTCACTATCTTGGTATCTTCAGGCATATTACTTAATCTTTCTCTACCTTATTGCTATATTTCTAAAAAAAAGAAATAAAGAAATAAAGAAAAGATGATAATAGAGTCAATACTCATTACTTGTGGTAGTTATATTCTATAAAATTACAGCAAACACTGAATTAACAGATAATAGAACTATCTGCTCTTAGGGGAAATACAGGATTAGGTTCCTCTGAGAATCTGGTCATAACATTTTCATCAACTGATCAGAATGACCTTGTTTTATGTGTGTTGCTGTTAAAAAGACATCTTATTTAATGTATGTTGTTGATATGCTAACATTAAACTCTCAACTAACATTATACCTCATGCCTGAATAAAGATTATCTGACAGATATTTTCTGTGAAAGGCACATCACATCTTTCTTGTGCTTATGATCACTAGATAGCCCTTCAGCACTATTCTGGGGCCATTTTAAACTGTGAAATCACCAACAAAAAGCACAAAAAATATGAAAAACTCAATAGTCCATAGACCATGGAAAGGACACTTGTTTACAGCATGAGGGCTGAGACAAAAAGGCAGAGCATTGCCACGTTAGACCTCAGCTGGAAACATGCACATTGGGCAATTCAAAATTTTCACCACTCTACAAATGTCCAAAATTGGCCATTACTGCACGGTGAGTTTTGGTTTTGAGATTACAAATGCATTTTAGCAAGTAGGTGAATTCAGAAATACAGAATCTATGCATAATAAAGATCCACCGCATCTATTTCTCACGTTTATTGTGAAATTAAGAAATAATACAGGTTAAGTACTTAATGATCCATACATAATGTGTTAATTAACTGGCACAGGCAGGCATAGTGGCTCACGCCTGTAATCCCAACACTTTGGGAGACTGAGGCAGGAGGATTACCTGAGGCCAGGAGTTCAAGATGAGCCTGGGCAACATAGACCCCATCTCTACAAAAAATTTTAAAAAATTAGCAAGGCATCGTGATTATACCTGACTGTAGTCCCAACTACTCGGGAGGCTGAGGCAGGAGGATCTCTGGAGCCCAGGAGTTTGAGGTTGCTGTGAGCTATGAAGATACCACTGCCTTCTGACCCAGGCAACAGAGTGAGACCCTGTCTCAAAAAAACAAAACAATTAACTGGCACATAGTAGGTTCTACATAATGTCATTATTGCTAGTATTATAATTCTTAACATAAAAGTAAAATATGGGCCTTGTTCACAAGCTGCTTGCAATATCATTGAAGAAAAAAAATTTATGAATGAGGCTAGACTGAAGAGATATAAATACAGTATGTCTTATTTCTAGGGATTCTAGAAATACAGGGGTCTGAACTGCAGCAGTAAGTAAAGAATTCACAAGAGAGTTAGGACTTGAGATAGAATTTGGAGAAGCAATTTAGACAGAGAAACACTCAACAAATTATCAAACTGCATAATCAGAAGCATAGAAACGGTATAAGCATAGCATGGTTAGGAAACCAAGTCTTGTGGAAAATGAGATGTGTATTGAAAAATGCAGATTATGAGGACAGGAGGGTTAAGGCCAAAGAGAGGAGTTTAGACTTGATCTTCTGTAAAACAAAGCTACTAAATTACTAAATACAAGTGTTACTTCTAAAAAGATTGTTTGCAGAGGCAAATAGCATGGGCTAGTGAGTAAAGGGAGAATGGTGGGGGGACCCAGGGAGATGCTATGGTAGCGATCGAGAGGTGACAAAAGAAGATGACGTGTCTTAGTGCCAGTGAGTCAGAAAAGAGGGAAGAGATATCTCGTAATGGAATAAAAGTTAGGCCTTGGGGGCAGTTTAGATTTGGGGGATGAAGAAAGAAAGTGCTGGAAAGAATACACACACGGAGGTGTCCACAGAGACTCAGAGTATACTGTGCTCCTCAAACTCACCTGAATGCTAGGACCATTCTCTCCTCAGGCATCTTCCTACTCCCTGACAATAGATCTGTTGGTCTAATTCAGTGTTTTTCAAATGATTTTGACCATAGCCCACTGTAACACACACAGTTTACATTAATAAATAACTGAAAAACAGTTTTACAAAATAATATTTACCTTACTAGATGTAATAGACTCTGGTATTTTCTATTCTCCTCTATTTCATTAAGAAAAGTTCATCATGACCTTCAAATAGGACATTACTCAATGTTGGAAAACCACTTGTTTACCTGACACATTCCTTAGGTTTGAGAAATTTATTTCCCAGTGATTGAAATTGAATAGGAAGCTCCCACCTCAACATTCTAATTTCTTTCTTAAATGTGGACTATATTCTAAATAAATGTTTCAGAGATAGGTGATCAAGGAATTAAATTGAAAATAGAGATAGCGATTTCAGCAAATTCAAGCATCTTACTATCTTAAAACACTAGGTGAGCAAGCATAGATGTTGCACCATGGATTAGTCCCATCAAAATAGTTTAGGTCACTTGATGAGAACCCTGGAGTGTTATTTCTCTATGGTTTCAGTGCCAGATACTTTTTTCTTTTGCATATTAAAGAATATTAATAAATGTGGAAGCAATTACTAACATGATAATATAATATTATCATACCATGATAAGCCTCATCTGTAGAGGTAGTCTAATTTTCTTGTTGAAGTAAGATTTGGTCTTTTCTAGTTTGAAATTATAGTAAAAATCTTGCATTCAAGACACAAGTAACATCTTGAGATCCTCTAGTTAAAGAGCATTGTACAACCAGAAAGGTTAATAATTTTCTCAAACATGAGCAGGGAAGATAGAGAAGTAAGGTAGTAAAGTGCTTGTTCTGTAGGGAGAATCCTGAACTTCAGGACGTGGCTTTGCCACTTCTTACCTCTGCAATTTCTATCTCCTCTCTCTGTGTATGCTTCAATTGTCTCTTCTATAATATAAGAGTACCTGCCTCATAGGGTTGATGTGAGGGTTCAATTTTCTACATCAAATACTTACATAGTAGTTGGCACATAGCAGAGCTCAAGAAATGTGGCTACTATTCTATCCAGCAAGGTGAGATTCTGATGGAATAAAAATTTACAGTCTTCGGACAGGTAGTTACTGCCAATTCAGATATGTATTTGATATCTCTCCTGCCAAGAAAAGAAGGTCAGATGTTTCTCATGGCATCACCTAAGGAAGTGTAGGCACTGCTTTTTTTTTTTTTTTCCACATGTTACAGAAGAGAAGGTCAGGGAATGTGTCAGGAAAAATGGGGACAGAAAAGAAGTATACGTCTTTAAGGTCAACACTGCAGGGCCCTTTTAGAATTAGAGAGCAAGTAGATGAGAAGAATTGCTTAAATTAGTAACCACTGTGTTGGGGGGTTGGGGTGGGACATGCTTGTAGTCCTGGCTTGAGTGGGGCAAACACACTACCTGTAACTAAAATGTTTGTACCCCCATAATATCCTAAATAAATAAATAAATAAAACGATATGATACAAAAATAAAAAAGTAAGTAAATAAATAACCAGAATTCCTGGCTCAGTGGAAACTAGGTTGTTTACAGGACTGTAACTCCCAGCTGACCATCACTCCAAGTCATAACAGTTACTGTTTTCAATGTTTAACAGCCTGACGGGATTCGCTGTTGTTTCTCTGTGGTAGAGAGAACATTAGGTAACTATCATCTCTTTCTAGGTAGTATTTAAACCTGCCCCTTATCATTAACATGTACATAAGAAATTCAACACCAAAGAACTTCCTTAAATGGGTGAGTTATCAAGCAACAAATCTTGCTTCAAAAGTCAACATGATTAAATTCTACCATAAACAAAATCTAGAAGATGGCTATTTGCTAAGAAGAACTAAGAAGCTCCATGGAAGAGTACAAACTATGTACCACAATCTGGTGGCAAAAGGAAGGGAGGCAAAGGAGTTTTAAGACTATGTATAAGGACAACCTATCACTTAGAAACTACCGTGCAATATAATAAATAATTTTGATTACATTAAAAGAAATGTAATAAAACTTAATATAGGTAGTTTTACTCTTTCAGAATATCCCATTATTTCCTTCAGAGTCAAGAAAATATTGGGATTTGTAGTAGCAAAATGTATAGGTGGTTTTCTATTGTGATTCCATTTATTATCAAAGATTTTTCTGTTTTAAAAAATTGTTACTGGAGGATGTGTTAGTTTGGTAGAGCTGCCATAGCAAGTACCACAGACTGAGTGGCTTAATGACAGAAATTTATTATCTCACAGTTCTGGAAGCTAGAAGTCCAAGATCAAGGTTGTGGCAGGTTCAATTTCTACCTGAGGCCTCTCTCTTTGACTTGCAGATGGCCACCTTCTCTCTGTGTCTTCACATGGTGTTTTTCTTTGTGCACGCACATCCCTGGTGTCTCTCTGTGAGTTCTAATCTTCTTTTTTGTTTCCTTTCTTTTCCTTTTTTTTTTTTTTTTTGAGACAGAGTTTCTCTGTGTTGCTTGGGCTATCAGGCTAGATAGAGTGCAGTGGCATCATCCTAGCTCACTGCAATCTCAGATTCCTGGGCTCAAGTGATCCTCCCTCCCAGGCCTTCCAAAGTGCTGGGATTACAGGCATGAGCCACCACACCAAGCCTAATCTTCTCTTCTTATAGGGACACCAGTCAGATTGAGTTTGGGCCCACCCTAATGCCCTCTTTTTTAATGTAATTTCCTCTTTAACAGCTCTGTCTCCAGTCACATCTAAGCTGCTGGGAGTTGGGGCTTCAACATATAGATTTGGGGGAGGGAAGGTTCAGCCCATGGTAGGGAATCCTGAAGGACTATGAGAATTTTCCTTTATTGGGAAGATATGTGCCAGGCATCTTGCCCCAAAAGAGAACCTTCTGTGACTGCTGCCTGCAGCATCGCAAGAGGGTAAACCTGTGATGTGTGCATGTTTCTTTCACATGGTGGCCCTTAGGTCTATCAGCCAGGCTTGCCCAAACTTGAGAGACCAATCCTTACCTTATTCCTCAATGAAGAAGAACACTGAGTTACGATGTTTTTATAACATTGGCTGCTCTACCAGGATACTTCTGGGGAAATAATCATAGTTAATCATATTAGTATCACTACCTTTTTACCTTTCATTTTAAAATGAGACCTGGGAAGCAGCACTGAGCTCATGCCCCAAAGCACTGAAGATTGGATGGCTTATTCTTTCCACTTAGCCTCATCCCATCTATTATATCTCAAAGTAGACTCATTCTGCTACCGCTTGCTGGAGTCCTTGATCCTAAAGTCAGCATAAAGACAATGGTAGCATTATGTTAAAAAAAAAAATTGTCCATCTGAGCTATTCTGAAACTGTACAGCTCAAACTCTCTTACGTCATAGCAGAAAAATGATATTATTATGAAAGACATACAGTGATTCCTGGAACAATGTTCTTATGTAGTTTTCAAAATGAGTCAGAGCTAAAAAGAATTAAAAAACAAGGTGTCCTTAAAGACTCTATTTTTTCCCCCGTAAACTAGTGACTATTAGGGGAGATTAGTTTCAATGATCTGTTCTGACATTCCTTTAGGTCTGGCAGATTTCAGTGGTCAAGCAGGGACAGTCCAGCTCTGCTGTCAGAGGCCCTCTGACCACAGCTAGCTCTCAGGTCCGGTCATCTAGCCTCCTGCAGATTCCACTCCTGACCTTGACACTCTAGTCCTTCATATGAGCCCCTGCCTTTTGTCTCCTAGTTTTGCAGTGGCTAAAATTCTTGTCTCTGAATCATATGGTTCTTCTTGGTCCCTGCAACCTGCTAGAAGAACCTTGTATTATACTCTTGTGCCTTCCTGAATCCTTGAGAGATTTCAATTGCCAGTGGCTAGTTGATATGGTACTTGAATAGATGTTTTGGATAAAAGGTCTCTTCATCCTTTTGCTTATTCACCTGCTACAAACAAGTAGTTATAGTATTTTTTAGGGATTGTTTAGTTTTAAGAAAAACAGATACAAGAGCGCCAACTGAAGATGATTTGTATAATAATGTTGCTCTTACTCAACTTCTTTTCTGTATACTTCCTTGAATGGGAGACTGAGAAGTAGAGTCACAGCCACATCACAGGGAATGCGCGATCCATGCTTTAATCTATATTAGGGGTATGTTCATGGTTTTATATATCACACATGCAAAAGTCATCAGCCAAGTGCGTTAAAGCTAAAAAAAGAATGAGACCTGCTCCACTATATCTTGAACATTCTTTGGATTTTCACTTAATTAAAGGAATGGTCTATCTCCTCTGGATTAATCTCATCAGGGAGAGTCTTCTCTGGAATTTATATCATTCTGTCACCTGTTTTCTTCTTCTTTTTCTACCTCCTCATTTTTCTTATTCCTCTTCTTATTGAGTTTATCTTCAGTGTTTTACCTTGACTTCATTCCATTTAACTCTGTTCCTAGCAATATTATTTTTTTTTTAACCTCAAAAGCTTCAGTTTTTGACTAGGACTAATTATTCAAAAATTTTCTACCATTTCAGCTTTAGGCTTGTAGTTAAATCTTCCCCCCAGCCTCTTCTCTTAGCCATCTCATATCCTTGTGCTCAACTTCAATGAAACTAAGCTCCCTGTGTCTCTTCTCAGCACTGCTATGTCTTGTGCAGTATTCACGAGTTGAGGATGCCCAACTGGCTCATCATCCTAAACTACCGGAGCTAGGAACCCAATACTGATCTTTCATTCCGTGCTTCCCCTCCCATGCAATCTGTAATCACATCGTGTTGCTTCCCTAAACCAATCTACCATCGTCTCTGGCCCCCATAATTAAACCAAACTGATTTTTCTGTTTTTACTCTTACTCTTCTGCACTTTATTTCCCACACTCAGCAGCCAAAGCTAGACTTTTATTTTTAATGACACTCATGTCACATAACCATTGTGGGATTGAAGCCCCACTTTATCTGACCCATATCTGTCTTTTTTACCCTGTGTAAATATTCTCTCCCTCTACCCCACCCATCCTCTTGTTCAAGACCACTCCATTTATACTGTGTTTCTTGCTGTTTCTCAAACTTGTCCAGACTTTCCTTTATCCAGGGAATTTGTGCTTTCTCTTCTTATTTTTTTTTTCCTGGAACTCTCTTCTTCTTGCCATGGCTGTCTCCTTCTCATCATTCCAGCCTCATCTCAAATACTACATCCTTAGCAGGGTCTTTCCTGCTGAGCATCTAATCTAAATTCTCTCTCTCTCTCTCTCTCAGCCACACACATACACATCACCCTGACCCAGTCTATTTCTATAACCTATTTTATTTTTGTGTCACTATCTTAGTCCATTCGTTATGCTGTAATTAAATATGTGAGACTGGGTAATTTATAATGAATAAAAATTTATTTATTGTCTCACAGTACTGGAGGCTATAAAGTCCAAGATCAAGGCACTTACAAGTTCAGGTGTCTAGGGAGGGCTGCTTTCTGCTCCCAAGATGGCACCTTCTTGCTGCATCCTCCAAGTGGGGAAAAACACTGCGTCTCACATTGTGGAAGGCAGAGGAGTATGCTAGCCAGACTCTGCGGGAAGCCTCTTTTATAAGGGCCTTCATCTCATTCTCTAGGGAGGAATTCTCATGGCCTAATCACCTCTTAAAGGCCCCATCTCTTAACATAATACCATCACATTGACAACACCTGAATTTTGGAAGGAACACATTCAAACCATTGGAATTACTATCTCAAATCATCTTTTTAAACTTATTTACTTATTTACTGACTCTTTTCACTCACTAGAGTGTAAATTTATTGAGGGCAGGAACACTCATGTATTCTGCTCACTGTTATATTCTCAGCACTTAGAACAACGCCAAATACAGATAAGGTGTTCAATAACTACTACTTGAATAGAGAAATACATTTCTGCTTTCTAGTTATTTTCCATGTTTTCTTCACCTTTCCATCCCCACATCTACTGCTCTCCTTTAGGCCATTGTAATCGCGACTTTGAGCTATTGATAAAGCTTTCCTAGTGAGGTTCTTTTCTCCATTCTTCTTCCTTGCCAAAACCCCCTTCATTTTTCTGCCTGGGTGATATGTTTATAACTCTCCTTATGCCATCTTTCTACTGAACAAAACAGTGCATATACTACCAAGTGCACCCTTTGCCAGGGACAGGGTGGGGTGGTGATGCATAGGCAGGGTTCCTTGTGTTTGGCAAAGAATGAGCTGGGTTTGTGAGGGAGGGGGCCCTTTCCTTCATGGTCGCTGCATGGGAATCTAAGGACGAAAGTTGAACATCCACAGCTGCTTCTTGTAGTCCTACAACTTCTCAAAAGCATATATCTATGTTCAAGGATGACCTTGAGACTTCTTCAAATGCTGTTGAAAATAAGAAGAGTTTGATCCCAGATTTACTCAAGATAACCAGTTTTCTTATCTGTAAACATAAGTGCCATATCTTGTTCCCTGTACATATTGAGAGCTTTGGGGTCATCGGAGGTGTTGCTAGTGAAGGAGGGTGTGGAATTGGAAAGGAGGCAGCAAATTAGGTGGAAACCATTTATTGTTTTTTTGTGTTTTTTTTTTAATTCCATCAATGTCTAGCCTTATACACAATAGGCACACAGCCCATTGACTTTAAATATTTGGGTATTTACATGCTGTTGTGCCTTCTGCTGTGTACTAGGGGCACAAGAGTGAACAAAATAGAAATAATACCAATTAGATTATAACCCGGTAGGGGAAAAAGCCCTGAACCAATCATCATACAAATAAATCAAGATTTTAAAATATAATATACTTCAAAAGAAGGTTACATGGCACAAGGAGAAAAAAAGAAAATATGCAGACCCTATACACTTAGTGGGAGTGTGATATAATAAGGCCTTTTTGGAGAAAAGTGCATATAAATCTGGACATGAAGGATAAGAAAGGGGTATGTGAGTAAAGGAGGGAAGTATAGCAGTCCAAGAAAGGGAACAGAATGTATACAGGTATACAGGCAGGGCAGAAATGAGTTTGGGATGCACAAAGCAGTCTGATGAACCTAGAGCATGGAGAGTCTGGGCCAGAATAGCATAAAATAAAGTTGGAGAGACAGGAAGAGGCTAGACCATGCATGGCCTTACAGCCATCACATGATCTCTAGATTGAGGACCAATAATCTATGCTATGCTATGCATTCTTATCCTAATGGCTTATTCCTGCCTCCTTATTTGGCCTTTAAGATTCTCATAGTTCCCTCTATATTTCTACTCAGGTTCACCATAATGCTTTCAAACCTTCAGATCTCCATCACTAAATCATGCCTCTCATGGCTTGTCTTTGTCCTTTGCTGTGCAAGCACTTTGCTGCTGGTTTTGATGGAAGAGAGCACATTTTCTGTGGCCCAGATAGCTCAAATCACTAGTCTCATCTACAACTCTATTTCCATGAGGAATTTCCCAAAAGCTAAATACTGAGACATACTTGGGGTATATATATATATGTAAAATTATATATAATCCATAAGAAATCCACCAGGGGGAAGCCTATCAGAAGTAAAACAATTATTTACTGCTTTCTACAGAATAACACATCCTTTATGTCTTACATTGCCAAGCCTAAGGCCTGTACTTTGAATGTCACAGAAGCCTTTGTGCCTCTCTTCATAAAATACCTTTACTACACTGATTTTTCTGACACTTCCCGTGAAGAAAAAACAAAGAGCCATGCTTCTTTGACCTTTGTGTCTCATAACTATTCGGCACAGTAGCTCTCACAGAGTAGGTGACTAATAGTAACTACACAGAAGTTACTATTCTGTGCAGCACATTCTTAGAAAGGAGAGATTCCTGCTGAACAAATTGCAGGCCCCAGAGTTAGCGGTAAATCAGTCCTGCATTGCACATATTGCTGAGAGAGGAAGAGACGTTAAAAGGGGATAGGAGAGAGTATCACTTGTTGTAAAATTCTATATCAGCATTATAGTTGCATATTTACCATAATGTGGCTATGAATACAAATCAGGTATCCAGTCATAAAAAAATACATAACATAAAGGGAATAAAATCATAAAGCCTTCATATATCAAACACCTACCATGCATCAGGTAGTGTGTTAAGAATTAGCTACAAGCTTCACAACAGCTCTTCTGAGTAGCTACTATTATTCCTGTTTTATAGATTAGAGACATAAGGCATAGGTAGACAACATTTGCCCAGAACCACACAGTTAATAATTGATGGAGAAAAGTTTAAACCTAGTCTGCCTAATTCAAGGTCCAAACAGCTCAGACTCTGCCAAGAGCACTCAATTTTCAAATAAGCCTAGGTCAGGGGGCTGATTAAATATCCTCTTCCAAAAACCTACTGTCTGATGCATTTAAGAGACTGAGATAAGTGACCTGATCCATAAGTCATCAAAAGAGAGATATTATCACCACTCACAGAGTTCTTAAGGAGCTCTAGCAAGTAGTAGCTCTGCTACTGTGGAAGCAACTTCATACTTTGTTCAAAAATTCAATCAAGTAGCCTGAAATGTAATGAATCTCTTTTTCAAAATATTGTTCAGTTTGCTTCTGTTCTATTAAGCAGATCATTTAACAGATGTCAAAGTGAATTTATATATATATATAGGTTATATATTATCATATATTATTTTTATATATTTATATATTAACATATATTTTTTAATGCATGTGATACAAGTTAGATCAAGGTCAGCTCAAAGAAAGGGTGGTGAGTCTTGTTAGAAAACCCAAAGTGTACTGATTTTGTAACTTCATTGTTTCCCCTAATTTAGGATTTTGTGAAATATCTGCTATGGGCAAGGCATTTTATGTGCTGAGGATACACTGATGAACAAGAAAGACTCAGTCTCCCCATAAATACCCTCTCCACAGCCTCAGCTCACTGTGCCCCTACATGGACTGTGTTAGTCAGGGGACTACTGATTATTGCAAGGTCTCTTCAACAATGAGATTAATAAAGTCCCATTTATTGGCCTTGGAGAATAGTACAAAGTATTTCTTATACTCTATGTTTGGTTAGTTTAACATACATTTTAATAATTTGTGTTTTTTTAATACATGCTTTTTGGCAATTTTAAAAAATCAAATTGTGAATTTATTATTTTCATCAAGAAATTGTGTGTATGCAATGGCCTTCATGTACAGCAAGGAGTCACTGACCCACTGTCAGTAAAACAAACTTTGTGAAATGTTTTCTCAGAAATGGAGAAAGAGTTACGTACATTGTTTGCCATTCTCTGTGTCTCTTGTTAGCAGCAGCGTGCATTCTGTCCGAAAGCAGGCAAGGGTTAGGATGCAGACCAAGGTCACGGACCTCAGCACAGCTAACCGCTACGCGCAGGGATAAAACCTGCAACTTTTGCCTCATTAGCACCGTGTTCCCTACTGAGTTAACCAGCCATAGGCAATTGGAGAACTCTGAAGGTTAATTCTTTCTGCCCATAGGTAGAGTTACAGCTCAATGGACTAAGCCTTTAAAATGTTAACACTCAAGCAGGAAATTTTAAGTGGAAAAATTGGCTGGTAGTACCTACAAGGTTAAACGAATTTGAAAACAGACTTGCAGTTTTTTCAAGAGTTGCATAAAATATTTTGCAACTTTTATAGAAGTTATGACTCTAACCATGTTTCAACCATGTGATTGCCAGGAACTATTAAAATAAATAGCACAAATAGGGCAATTAAATATAGATATTAACAGCTTCAAACCACAAGAGAAGAGGAAATGAAGCAGCTTTGTTTTCCATCTAAAAACACCCAGGTGAATTTATTTGAAATTAACATAAATGCCTGTTTTGAGAAGCTAGATAGGGAGGAAGACAGATGAGACTAACAAATTATGATTATTTCTGCCCTCAAGGGAGTCCTGGTCTAAGCTAATGTATCCGTATGAAACAGCACCCCTGCTAAGGTACACACAAACCAGTTAGAAGAGATGGATTCTTGGTTCTCAACCAAGCAACCACCATCTGGGCAGCTTAAGACGAATGTCATGCCTTCACTTTACACTACTTAGGTCTCCTGTGACCCCAAGTCACTGCTCTCTTCAACAGGCACCCTAGTTTTCCTCTCCTGGCTCTTGTGTTTTGATGGCACAATGTAGTAGGAGAGGACAGAAAAGTCTCTTTCTGACAAAAATCCTTCATGTGTGAAATGAGAACTAACCAAGCTGAACTGAACAGAGCCCTGCTCTTTGTCACTGTGTCCACGGTGAATGAAAAATGAACATCACAATGTGCCTCTCTGCATAGAAAGGGAAAACCAAAAAAGCATCTGGGTACTGGTAGGAGAATATAAAGCCAATAGGTCTTCAGCAATTGAGGGGAGAATGATGGCGGGATTTGGAACTTTAATAGTAAGAACGTCACCTGTCCATTCATTTCTCCATGTTGACTTGTTGGCAAAGGGCAAACGAGCAAAGAGTAACAATTTGAAAATAGCCAAGATTTATTGAGTACTTATCATAAGCTATATGCCAGGAACTTAGAAAACGTGGTTTGTTATTTGCAGTAAGTAGTTGTAAAAGTACAATAGCCAGGAAGGGCAGATCAGGATAAGAACTGAGAGAGCCTGTCTTGCTTCAGCTTTGCTGATAGTCCGTGATCTTGCTACAACGTCTTTGAAATTACTGTGTAAGTAGCACTCACAGATCACAATTAACAGGATAACTTGTAATAAGACAAATACAGGTGAATTTTATTACAGGAGCAATAAAGCTTATTAGTACCAAATAATTATGCAATGACATTACAGAATAGAAAATAGAGACTACATTGAACAAATAATTCTGAGTGAACGTGTTTTACCTATTTTGACTCATGAGGGTGTAGAAATGAAGTTAGGTAAAAATCCTAGAGTTACGGTGTTGAAAAAGAGTTCTCAGATGTTCTAGAATAACATATTAGGGTCATAAGGCAATATTGCAATGTTTATGCATTTACCGCACAGTCTACAAATGGATGTTGTTGAAAAGTATATTCTCTCGTGTAATGTTAAATCTTTTATCTAATTTAATTTACAGAACTTCTTTCAAATAGTTAGCAACCTTCTAGATGAAGAAAACAAAGATAAATGGGAAGATGCACAACAGGTAAGGTTGGGGATATTTCAGAACTCACAATAAAGTTGGTTAAATAATGTGCAAGACATATGTTAAGAAATTAATGGCCTGCTATTTCAAGAATACAAAAAGGGATTTAAAAAAGGCAGTCTAGGTTATATTCTAATAATTTTAGAGAAAACAAATTGTCTTTTTTCTTATCAGTTTATGGAAGGAATAATGTTTACACATGTGAAAAACAACTGAGCAAGTTTAAGTAATTTAAAACTTTAAGGAATTAATACATAACAACTACATGCCTTACAGATACATTCCTTTCCTATCTACAGACTGTGGGAAAAACAGCAAATCTAAAAGCACTTATCTCAAATGAACCTATGGAGTATTGACCAGTAAAATCATTTGCATTTACTATAATGCTACATATAATCTGGATCATATCTACAGATATGCATTTTTATTCAAAGCTAAGAATTGTAAAAATGGGCTCTCATAAAATGTTTTCTGGTATTTTGTTCTCTTTCTGTTATGCCTCATCAGTGTAGCAGGTGCTTTAGTTATTGCTTTAGTTATTATTTTTAAATGCCTTGCATTTTTATTTATGCTATACTAACTGACATATAGTTAGTAACTTTTTTTTTTTGGAATTACAGAAAAATGGGTTATAAGTCAAGAAAGGGAGAATAATCCTGTTTTTAAAAATCCTATGGAAATTTAATTTAACTCAATGTTAAACTTCCTTTAGTTTTCTACCTGACCCTTGTTAAAAATCCCCAAGAGAATGTGGCAATTTTGACAAAAGAATTAATATTTACTGAGGTTCAGGTGAACCATCCATCCTTTTTTTCCCCTTTGTAATCATATTCTCGGTCTTCAGGAGTAAAGCATGCCCTTTATTCCTATTGTGAAAGGAGCCCTAAAAATAGTCCGGGGTGGGTCCCTACCTCATTATCGGGTACAAATTCTGTGCTTCTGGCCATAGCAAGAAAAAAACATCACCCTTAGTTTAAGAGCCTGAGTCTATTTTTTTTCTACAAGTTTGAATTATATATTATATTTGTCCTTGGCTTTTTTCTAGAGAACAGCCTCAGTCACTCACTGTAAGAAAATGGTGTCTTTCCTTAGAATACAGCTGCAGAGGCTAAACACATCTTTCTAGAATGCTGGAGACTATTAATTATGGATATATTTAGAGCAAATGTATAATACTCTATTTAAAACAAGACTGCAGTTCATCAAATGGAGTTATTTACTGCGAGATTCCCAACTTTAACAAATAATGAATGGTGGCAGAACTTCTTGTCAATGGAAAATCCTGAATCCATCATTCATCTATTTACTTGCAATTTTGAGTTAGCTATATTCTTATTGTTAAAAATATTTTTTCAAGAGTAATGTTCCTTAATGCTATTTTTAAAATAACTATTTGAAATTTGAAAAATATATTTTGTAGCTTTTACTAAAAGGCGGTGTCATAATTGGTATGTGGTAAATGGGTCTCCAAGTTTGTGGCACAAAGGGCGGACTTTTTGGAAATAAGCGCTATTTAAAATCTACCAGAGATAATCCTTGTGAGTCTCCTTATCTTATTTTAGAAGAATAGCTCAACAAAAGTAAATATAAATTCTGTGTGAATTTGGAAACTCGCTGAATAAAATAGTGACTATTGACGTCAGAAGTTTTCTGCAAACAAAAAAATTTATTCTTTTGAACAAAAAGAGTCATTTCAGAATCTGCTAGTTACCCATCAGCCCCAGTTATGAAGGATAAAAGTATGTTTAGATAAAACATCCTACTAAAAATGTAGTATACTAAAGTTAAAAAAAAAAGCCTACACTTTATATAGCATTATTTTACACACTACCACCATGGTTAGAGTTGACAAGTCCAAATCAGTCACTCAGACAAACCATGTTTGTCATGTGTTCTGTATTTTTTCGTTATATTAAATATTCATGTGTCTATTAGAGCAGGAGGGAGTAAACTGCAGCCAGTGAGTCAAATCCAGCCTGATGCCTTTTTGTTAATATTTTGGGATATAATCACGCCCATTCATGTATGGCGTGGTTATATTATCTATGGCTGCTTTGGTGCAATAAGGACAGAGTTGAATTCTTCCAAGAGAGACCTCATGTTCTACAGAGCCTAAAATATTTACTGTTTACAAACAGAAAAAGTTTGCCAACCCTGCTGTATAACATTTGACTACTGCTGGGAAAATATAATTAAAAACAAAATCCTCCACCATCCTAAAAAACGTGTCCACAAAGGTGGAAAAGAAAGAAAACACTTTCATTACTGACTAAACTTTAAACCAGATGCAATGTGTATTATAGGAAATCCACTAAGAGATTTGTAAAGACAGAGAGAAACCTCACCCTTTTATGTGGCCAAGCAGATACATTCTGTCTCATGTGTTTCTTCAAGAGGAGAATTTGTCAAGAGAGAATTTCTTAAAGAGAGATTTGTCACACCTGGTTCATTCTAAATTCACTTGGTAATTAGGGGTGACCATATTGTTAATTAATTGGCTTTATTCAAAGGAAAAATAAGCTTCTTATATCTTTATGACTGGAGATAATTTTGCAATTTGAAGCAAGGCTTAAGTGGCTGCTGAATTTAGGGTCCTACCCTTCCATGGAACGTGAGAGAACAGTGCTATCTTCCTTCATGTTTACCTTTCAAAGAGAGACATTCCTGGACCTTTCAGCTGGTAGCAGGCTATTTAACTTTTGAAGATTTACATGCATTTGAAAGAGGGAAAGAACTTAAAATTACTAGTTTTGCAAAGTATAAATAAATACACTAAGACAAGGAAGAGAGGAACAAAATCGGGGAAGAAGGGAAGCTCTTCCCTTATTTTCAAAAGGAAACATTAAGCCTATTATTTTAATTTGTATTTGTCCTCACACCGCACATACTCATACACACACACACCTACACAAGGACAGAGAAGAAAAATACAGTAGATGCAGGAAGCTTTAGTACCAACAGAAATTTTATGTACATTCTTGGGAGGGGGATGATAAACTTTTAGAATTCATATTTAATGACTGAAAATGTAGTTAAGAAACAGGATTTATCCCTCAAATCTTTCTGAAATTAAAAAAATTGCAGCTATCTCTGTTATACATTTCTAAGTGTAATACCCATTGTTCATGTCTTCAAATATGTGAGTAAATATATTGTGGATATTCGGTGTCTAATTTGTAGATGGGCACAGCCACAAGCCCTTGTGAAATACGCACACAGTGCCTGCTGCCTGCCCTGCTAAACTTATCTCCTCCCTACTCGAGTCCCTTCCAGCTATTACTGCATGCTTTTCTGCTGGTCAGTGTCTCTTCCTCACTAGCCTTTGCAAATACAAAGCAGCTAGAACTTTCTAACCCACTTAATTTTTCATGGCTAGAAGCTGCAGTGGTGCTGCATGGCATCAAGAAATTAACCTTAACTTCAGAAGATTTTCTGCTCTAATGTGACTACATAATGCAGACTGACTTTATAAGCTTTATGGGTTACAAATAATAAAATTCATGTAACCTTTTAAGTGGCCTTCACGTTCTACACACTGTGAGCTATTGCCAGAATCAGGTTGTGTTTAAGAAAGCACTCATCCATTTGTACTTGTACTGTGTGAGGTGTCATGATTTTGGAAAAAATACTTGGACCATGGAGGCAGATAACCCTGTAGGTAGGTAGTTAGATAGGTACGGAGGCAGTTGGATGGATGGATAGATGAATGGAAGGATGGATGGATGGATGGATGGATAGATAGATAGATAGATAGATAGAATAGATAGATAGAAACTGCCTCCGTCACCAGGAAAGATAAAATATGGCCTTAGGTATATTATTTAACCTCCTTGGGCTTCTGCTTCTTCTTGACTAAAATATGGATAATAGACCCATAGGTTTGTTTTATATTTGTACATGTAAAGTACCTGCACTAGACCTGTTATTGTAATCCTAAAATTATTGCTAATGCTAGTCATACAAGGATTATTATAATTATTAAAAATAAATGTTTCTCTCAAGATATTTCTTTATTATTCAATGGATTTAATAGCTTGTAAATATCCTCATGATGATGATAATAATTGATTTCTCTTGCTGTGTTGCTCTTATAGATGCTAAGCTAAAAATGTAAAGAGCCCAATTTCAGTGTTAGTTTTATGTTATATTTAAGTGATGGAAAGAATTCGTCAAAAGTAAAGACATTCTACTTCTGATTAGACAACCCATTAGATATTTTGAGTTGCCTTGGATTTATGGGGGATTTATCACTGGATCATATCACTTCCAAAGTTCTTGTTGTGTGATACCTGGTATCATTGTCACCTATTAATTAAAAATATACAGTCATTGCCAGTAGCAGAAATTTCTTCAAATAAAACAGAGCTCACTGTGACCTCATTATTCAGGATTTTAAATTTTGGTTATATATTCCATTATATGTATAGGCTTTTATTCCATCTAACTTTTGCTTATATTTCTAGATTTACCCAGGCTCCATAGAGTTAATGCAGGTGATTGAAGATTTTATACACATTGTTGGAATGGGAATGATGGACTTTCAGAATTCATACCTAATGACTGGAAATGTAGGTAAGAAATAGGATTTTTTTCCCAAAATCTTTCTGAAATTAAAAAAACAATTGCAAGTATCTGCGCCACACATATCCAAGTATAATACCCATTGTTCATATCCTTAAGTATATGTGAGTAAATATATTATGGATACTTGGTGTCCAATTTTTAGATGGGTCCAACCACATGTTCATTACATGCATATGTACACACATACATATACACATGTATATACACATATATATTTCTATTCATCTTCATGCAATTGTATGCATGAAGTACAGGCGTACTTGGGTATATCTATGTATGTATACATAAAGGATAATATATACTTCTTTTTTCATTTGCCAAATGCTCTTTGCTAATTAATCTAATTTTCAATATATATGTACTAGTGATTTTCAAAAAAACCGAGTCTTCATTATCGTCTATATATTGTTCCTGAGGACACTGAGTTATTTTCTCACTAGGTGTGTTGGATCTGTATGTTTGTAGAGCATTTCAGAATTCCTCCAATGGTGGTCCTACCGCTGCCACTGCAATTTTGCTGAATACCTTCCAGTACACAGTGACTCTCTCAGGTCCCTCTGTAGTGGATTCTGTAATGCAACAACCATTACATTAATCAAATGACACATTTTTCTTTGTACTTAAAAAATTGACAAGGGCAGAGAAATAGTTTTCTTAATTATACACATTGAATTGATATAGGTTTATAGTTTTCTCATTTCTTGAAAGCTTTCTTTCATGTTAATGTGATTCAGAAAGATTTTCTTTCATTTGTCATGCTGTAACACTCTTCACATAAAAACCGGTGAACTATAGATAGTAATGCGTTAAATAAATATATTTTATCCCATATTCTTATTCACAGATGTTTAAGCTTTAGTTTTTGGATTAGGAAGAGGCCTTCTTTGGTGGGGGAATTAACTAGGAAGATTGAACACGTACAGAACATAATTTTTTTATGATTAAGGCTTTTAGTGGTTCATTTTACACTTGATTTCTTCTGAAGGTCCTTAAGTCCTACAGAGACTCATTTGATCCTCGGCTATCTTCTACCAGGGCGACTGCAGGTTACAGTGAGTTATAGCTAACTACTGGTAATATTCTTCAGTTGAGGAAAGTCTGTGAAGTGGAGCCTTTAAAAGTCTGGAGACATTTTCGTGCCCACATACCCTCTTCATGTAGCACAAGACCCTACCAGTTAGATTGATGCCTTAACGCACCTTCTGAACCAGCTGGAGGGCCCAGACTTTTCCCCACAGAGGGTATCCAGCAGCTTGTGCCAGTTCTGTAATGGGGTGAGCTATCGCTCCCTATGAACAATGAAATTAGAAAGAAACCAAAAGTATTATCATGGTTGAAGGATGAAATCAGAGAAAATCCAAATTGAATGTCTATTATAAAAATGGCTTAGGCAAAGTGTGATGGCTCATGCTTATGATGCCAGCACTTTGGGTGACTGATGCAGGAAAATCCCTGTAGGCCAGCAGTTCAAGAACAGCCTGGGCAACACATAATGACCTCATCTCTACAAAAAATTTTTAAAAAAATGGCAGGCATTGTAACACGTGCCTGTAGTTCCAACTACTTGGGAAGCTGAGCGAGGGAGATCGCTTGAGCCCAGGAGTTTGAGGTTGCAGTGAACTATGATAATGCCACTGCACTCTAACCTGGGCAACAGGGAGAGAACTTGTCTGGAAAAACAAAGAAAAAATGGTGGGGCAGAAAAAGGAAAGAGTCTGGACAAGGTGGGCTATGAGTTTTAGGGCACGTGGAAGGAAGAAACTAGAGAGATTTGGGGGATGCTAGTCATTAAAGCTGGAATAATTGTCCTAAGGACCGTGTGACTTCAGTGGTGGATGGGGAAGGAGCTTTGAAGGGTGCTATGCCAGACTGGAAAATTGGCAAAGTAATTTACAAGTAAAACTGGGATAGAAAAACAAAGAACTATTGTTTTCTTGTCCTTTTTGTAAATGTTAACATCTAATTCTAAAAGTCATTGCTAATTAAAAGTATTATCAGGTCACTACATGGCATTTATTCAGAATGTATTTTGAGAAAAACTATTTTAAAAAGCCAGTCTCAGAGTCTAGTGAATTTAAATTTGGATTGAAAGTAGGTTGTTTCAGAATAACAGCATATCAAATTCTCTGTAGCACTTGTATTATTTGTTGTATAAATTTTATAAATGTCCTTAAATTATGATCATTTATTCATCTGTACCTTTCTTTTGACTTATCAAGATTGTATATTTGAAAATTTTGTGTATTAATTTTTTGCAATAAGATTATGTTATCTAAGTTTACCTTCTTCCTTTAATATCATTCAACTTTAAGAATAACTCATTAACTTTAAGCATAACTCAAAGCAGTTTAATGCTGCAAATAAAGTCAATATCATTCTATATTGTCTTCAATCTTACATAAGGCCTTTGATCATTTATGTATCATCAACTATCCATTTTAAAAAGTTATGTTCTATGTATAAAAATCCCAAACATTATTAGAATAATAATGAATATTCAAAAGATATCTTTTTTTTTATTATTGATTTCCTCAAATACTAGCCCAGAGACTGACATTATGTGACTCGAGTCACATTGGTGACTCGAACCGAAGGCTATATTCCATAATATTTAGAAGTTTTCCAAAAGTGTATCCACTACTTTCAAATTCAGTGATATGAATAATAATCACTATTAATACTCTTCATGTTATCCAATTTGATACTATATGTAAAACATAATTATACTGTTTTGTTGATATTTCCAATGTTTTTGAGCAAGAACATGCATAGAGAATATTTTATAGAAGCAAATTGTAAAACGTGTGAGTTGGCATTTACTTATCTTACATCAAAAGTCCAAATATTAATTATTCAGCATCATGCTCATGATACTGAACACAGACATGTATGCAAAAATGCATGGATACATGTGAGAAATGAATAGAGACTAGTTAACTAAAAAAGCTTCCCTATTCCTATGGCCATTTTCTTCAGAGTATGTTGGATTAAGACTACTTAAAGAACTTCAAAATATCATAATGTATTTTAGAGGGATCATAAATTATGTTTTCATAGAGCCTATGCGGATAGCCACTTCAGTTTTCTGGACTGTAGATAATAACTTCCCGAAGAAAGAAAGAAAGTTGAATGGCCAAAAATAAATGTCCAAAGGACCATACGATTTAATAAGAGAGTCTCAGAACCTCATTAATAGCTTATTTCAACTTTTAGTTTTAGCATTTCTGTTTTGTAGTTACTGGACTAGACAGAATGAGTTGGAAGCAGAGACAGTGCTACTAGAGGCACATGTATGTAAAATACAACAGATGAAATGCTAGAAAATAAGGAAAAAGAAGAACTGAAAGAAGGTAGCAGAGTCTGGAGTCCATATTGTGGGAATCAATAACTCCTCATGCCTTTCTTTTGAGAGTATTACTTCTAAGACTGAAGACAATAATTTATGTTTAAAATCTTGGCCTTAATTTATCAAGGTAACAGTTTCTGTAATCTGATTAAGATGGCAGGAGAAGGGGTCAGGTATTTTAGAAAGATTTTCTTCAAAAATAGTTCAAATGAAAAGACTTGAAGCTTCTTTTATCTGAAAAATGTCTCCACCTTTATCAGCTTTTGATAAATGAAATGCTTTTATATGATAAAAAAAAACTGTGAACATTTTGGTATATATGCATGCATGTACATTTTTGTAGTGAGCATGTCCATAGCTTTGATCTATTTCCTAAAAGATTTATGATCTCAAAATTTTAATACAGATTTGGAAAAAAAAATAGTTCTACAAACAAAGATGTTAAGCCAATGCATTTATAAAACAATCAAGCTTCAATAGAATATTTATTTTTCATATTCACATATACATGTCACATTTAAAATAGACACATGAAAATCAATAATACATGAGCTAATGAGCACTTACTAACACTACTCTGCTAAATAGTTTATACAAAATTGATATGATACAAGGAGATTTCAATTGTCAGTATGCTTTCTTATTGTAAAATTGTATTCTAAATGTTCTAAATATGCTGCACAGGTAAGAGGTTTTTGCTTTAGGGAAAATAATGTGACTTTTTCAATGCATCAATGATATTTTAAAAAATTGTTATTATCAATTATATTTTTATATTAATTAATATAAGAGGATTTTTTGGTGTTTTTTTAAGAGACAGGGTCTTGCTCCATTGCTCAGGTTACAGTGTAGTCGTGCAATCATAGCTCACTGCACCCTCGAACTCTTGGGTGCAAGTGATTCTCCTGACTCAGCCTCTGAGTAGCTAGGACTACAGGGGCCCACCACAACAGTGCCCAGCTATTTCTTTATTTTCTTTTTGTTTTCTTTCTTTCTTCTTCTTCTTCTTTTTTTTTTTTTTTTTTGGAGAGATGATATCTTGCTGAGTTATCCAGGCCCTTGCTCTGGAACTCCTGTTCTTAAGTGATGTTCTAGCCGTGGCCTCCCAAAGTGCTGGGATTACAGGTGTAAGCTACCACACCTGACCTAATATGAGTTATTTTTAAAAAGTTATTTGTCTACACTGAAAATATCCTTTGAGTAGTTATTTAAACTTGCTTTTTGTACTTTCTCCCCAAACATTTTCTTTTCAGTCCTTTGCATTCCAACATTTCTCTTGTCGTTTTCCTGAAACCCCTATTGGAAAAGCCTTCTGGAAACTCTCAATTGCCAAATTAAACCTCCTCCCATTTTTCATCCTTCACATCCTCTGTGCCTTGCTAACCACTCTTTCTTTCTTGAAACTGTACATTCTTTTCATATTTTTATATTCACTACAGTATAAAATAAAATTAAAAGACTCATAAATATATGGATGTTTTGGAGGTGATAACATAAAATAAAGAACATGAAGCAATGAAGAGGGCAGATGTACATTAGTCGAGACCCAGCTGTTTGCAGTTGCAAAGACAATGGAGTGTATGAGATCTGACATGATTAGAATGATCTAGCAAGTAAATGGATCTCTATTGTTTTAACAATTTGTCTAAAGTTGCAGTGGAGCATTTTATATTCTATTATATTTTCAGTTATGTATTTTCCACAATAAGTTCATGTAGCATCTTATATTTGCATTTTTCATTGATAATAGCCTATTCTTCAGAAATTAATTATTTCCACTTTGGACTTAGAACTGGAATTGCATTCATTGAATTGAATTCAAGGAAGATCAGTGATGTGTTGTATGTTACTAGCCCATTAATTTTAATGCAAAGTTAAAAACAAAAAGAATTTATCTCTTACTATAAGTAAAACCTTGCTAAGTGATTCAGATCATTAAAATAAATGACTGATCTTCTAGCCTGCAAGAAGATTTCAGCCCAGTTGTAGATATAAAAGAATTACATAAATAAATAAATACCAAGTACACTTTGGTATGTGACACATAAACCATATATTAGTGATTTATTCCAGAGGTGGTTCTGTGGAAGGATCAAAAAAAATTTCTTAGAGAAGGAAGCATTTAATGTAGAATTTGGCTGGATTGTAGACAATTCAGCGTGAAGCAAATAGATGATTATATTCCAGAACATTCTTTTAGCAAAGATGGTATAGAGCTGTCAAAGTGGAGATTGTGGTTTAGGGGATAAGTGGTCTATTTTGATAAAAACACATATGTATAGAAGTAAAGGAAGTGAAGTAAAATTGGAGAGGCATATTGAGACATAGTTTTGAATTCTAAAGATAAATAGGGAGTCACTGAAACTTGACCGGATGAAAGTTGTGCTTTGGTAAAACACGTGTTAGAGCCAAAATCAGAATTTATTGAAATTGGGAAACACTATAAATGTAGTTAGTCTGAATATAGTTAGAAGGCTTTTTATAGTAATCCATGCAGGAGATAATGAAGACAAGAATTAGTGGTAGCAAGAATAGAAACCAAAATGTGGGTATGAATTTGAGACTCTGAGGCTAGAATTGATAGAATTCCATAACTAACTGAAGCATGACAGATAATGGAGGCATTGAGATTTTATTTGTTCTGAAAACACTTGATAGTATCTTTCACGTATTAATATTTAGACAAGTATAGCCCCCATGTGAAAAAAATAAAATAAAATCTTGCATTTTGTTAGAGAAGTCAAATCTTTAAATACACACTTGGTGATCAAGTTCATAAAAGTGACAGTTGCAGCCATAACAGGTGTGTCAATTATCAATACAGTAATAAGAGAGAAGAGATATAAAGTGGTGATACCTACATTAAAAACAAAGAATCAGGGCAGGTGTCTGAGTAAGAATGGTTAGAGGTAGTAAGTATAAGGACTTCCAGGACAGGGCTGTGTAAAATCATTGTCATATAATTAACAGGAGGGAGAGAACATTTCAAAAGGAATATTTAGGTCGGCAAGGTGACTCACAGTTGTTATCCTAGCACTCTGGGAGGCCGAGGCAGGAGGATTGCTTGAGGTCAAGAGTTTGAGACCAGCCTGAGCAAGAGTGAGACCCCCATCTCTAGTAAAAATAGAAAAAAATTAGCTGGGTAACTAAAAATAGAAACAACAACGACAAATTAGCCGGGTGTGGTGGCTAGTGCCTATAGTCCCAGTTACTCGGGAGGCTGAGGCAGGAGGATCGCTTGAGCCCAGGAGTTTGAGGTTGCTGTGAGCTAAGCTGACGCCACGGCACTCTAGCCAGGGCAATAGAGTGAGACTCTGTCTCAAAACAAAACAAAACAAAAAAACAAAAGGAATACTTAATACCAATTGCTAAAATAGGTCCTTGTATTACAGTTAAGAAAAATCTTATGTGATTATCGATGGTATAACATGAAGATTCTCAAGGAAAAGTACAGACACAGTGAACAGGATCTAAATTTTCATCAATGGATTGTGCTCTTAACATTTTGATGTAGTTGTCTTCATGGATATATTTTGCACAGATGAATGTTGCTACACCCACTTACAGCTGTCTCACAACTGTTCCTTGGAAACTGCTTGAAGGTGAAAATATCAAATAAAAAGGGAATATTTTTTAGACTAATAATATCTCCAAATACAGAATATTATGATTATTATTTATAATGAATTTCAAAAGTTGTTGTTCTTATATATAATTATTATTTATAAGGAATTTCAAAAGTTGTTCTTATATATAAACCCTAAGAGATATAAGATTCTTGAAAATATAGCTTTAGTTCCTCTCCCATAAATCAATGAGGCCAGTGCTTTGAGAACATTAAAATTAAGATATTTTTCTTTGCCAAGCTAGATATCACTGTCTTTTTTTGGTTTAGAAATATGAAACATTAAGCTTTTAGAAAAAAACATTCATACTTGATATTTTCTGAAATTGAATCCAAATTCAGTCTGAGTAATAGAATAGTACAATTTTGAGATGTCCTTTTTCTCTCCACAATGGCTTTTCATCAACATCAAATCTATGTCATTTCTTGCACTCACTGGTAAACTTAATCATTTCTTTGGTAGCATATCTTATTCTTCACTTGAGAAAACAACTTTCAATCTGATGATATCATTATAAAATGGAGTGGCTTCTCTTTCTAGGTTTATTTTCCTTTCTGTCACTGGCTTAGTTTTGTAATTCACACATATCCATCTCTTGCTTAACTTTATTTCTTTAAAAATAAGGCACTTTCAGTCAGTTGACACCAAGCCCCCAAAATACACAATTTAACATCATTCTTATTTGTAGCAGCTGACGTCGGTTCAGCCAGCTAGACTTGAGCCTAAAAATGTTATTAATAGGTTCTGTCTTTGCCTTCCAGCTCTTTGCCCCTCCTGCTAGACACCTGAAGCAAGTGTGTGCTTTCCTGTAGGTTAGAAAGAAAAAAATCTAAAAATACCTATTTCTTTGTTGTACTAGCATAATGGTTTTCTTGAGAAAATAAATCGTTCAAATGGACTTGGAATGATGTGCAGCATTGAGTTCTTTGATTATTTCTCATTTAATAAGAATTATCTCATGATTTTTACTATGATCCACTTATTCCAAATGACTGGGGGTGGAAGACTTAAGGAGGTTGTAGGGAAAAGCCATGCCAGACCCTTCCAGGGGGAGGCAAGACAAACTACTCAGGGATGTGGACGGGCTTTCTTCTACCCAATTGAGACCCCCAGGCTAAGGTGCTCCCTAATGTTGGTATGATAGATTGGTAATGATTCATGGATTTAATTGGCTTTATGAGGTCTCAGATATTCATTCAGTAAATATGTGCCATGTTCTGTTCCAGGTCCTGAGGATTTCTCAGTGAACAAATTAGATGAACCTCTTGTTCTTGTGGAACTTATGTTTTGTTGTAGAGAGACAGATGTCAAACAAATGCCATCTAACATACCCGAATGTTGTAATTGCCTTGAAGAGAAATAAAGCAATCCAACAGGGTGAGGGGACAGAGAGTAAAGAGAGGAGTGTCATTTCAGCAAGGATGGTCAGGGAAGGCATCACATTAGCAAAGTGAATTTGAATGTAGACCTGAACCCTTAGAGAAAGAGGTACAGCGATACGCAGGGACAGAACGCTTCAGCAGAAGGAGCTGTAAGTACATATATGCACCCCTGTGCTTCAGATATTGAAGGAAATGGAGGAAGCCAGCGGTGCTGGAGTGGTTGAGGGAGGAGCTGTGGGAGGAGATGAAGACAAAGAGAGAGTGGGAATTGAGACTGTGAAAGGCATTTGAGGTCTTAGCAGGATGAAAAACCACTGGAGGGTTTGAGCAGAAGAAAGGCACACAGTCATGTGTTGCTTATCAATGGAGATGTGTCCTGAGAAATGCATCTTTAGGCAATTTTGTTGTGCAAACATCATAGAGTGTACTTAACAAACCCAGACAGTAAAGCCTAGAACACAGGTAGGCTATATGGTATAGCCTATTCCTCCTAAGTTACAAACCTATACAGCACATTACTGTACCAAATACTGTAGGCAACTGTAACACAACTGTAAGTATTCATGTATCTAAACTTATCTAAACATAGAAAACATATAGTAAAAATGTGGTATAAAAGACAAAAAATGGTATACCCATAGAGGGCACTTACCAGGAATGGAGCTTGCCGGACTGGAAGTTGCTCTGGGTGAGTCAGTGAGTGAGTGGTGAGTGAATGTGAAGGCCGCAATGATTACTGTACATTGCTGCAGACTTTATAAATGCTATACACTTAGGCCACACTAGTTCTGTAAAAAATATTTTTCTTTCTTCAACAATAAATTACCTTATTTTACTGCTACTTTTTAATTATTTTTAACTTTTTGACTCTTTTTTAGTTATAGCATAAAACACAAGCACATGGTACAGCTGTACAAAAATATTTTTTTCTTTATGTCTTTATTCTATGCTTTTTTCCATTTTAATATTTTTATGTGTTTTTTTGTTTTACTTTTTAAACATTTTGTTAAAAAAAAAATCTAGACACAAACACACACATTAGCCTAGGCCTACAGAGTCAGGATCATCAATATCACTGTCTTCCACCTTCACATCTTGTCCCACTTACGGGAAGGTCTGTGGGGGCAGTAACATGAATGGAGCAGTCATCTCCTGTGATAACAATGCCTTCTTCTGGAACCCCAGTGGACCTGGCTAAGGCTATTTTACAGGTAACTTTTTAAAAATTTTTTTAATAAGCAAGACACTGTAAAAGAACAATAAAATGTATAGTAAATACTAGGCAATAGGGATTTCTCAGCTGTATTATAATTTTATGAGACCACCATCACATATACGGTTTGTTGTTGACCAAAACATCGTTACGTAGTGCATGACTGTAATCTTATTTATATTTTGAAGGGAACATTCTGACTATGTAGTGGAGAGTAATAGGCGAGGGGGCATGAGTGACTGCAGAGAAACCAATGCAGTGCTTGTTGCAATAGGCTAGAGGCTAGAGAGAACACAGAAGTTTGGACCAGGCAACACTGGAAATATTAATAGTGAGAGGAGGTCAGATGGTGGAGATATTTTGACAGTTGACCTGTCAGGGTTTATTAATGGTTAGAAATAGGGCATGGAGGAAAGATAGAGGGTTCAAGGGAATATTTCCACTGCATCTTTAAGAATCCAACTGTAGAAGTAAGATTTATGTCAAAAATTTACTTTGGCAACCATGTCGATGTCTCTAAAGTTTTGAGTTCAAAGCAAGCATTTTTAAAATATATATATATATTTTCTTCCCTAGATTCAACACAAATCTTTACTCCTGCAATGTAAGCCCATTTCATTTTTACTGTTCTCAGGGAGAAGGGAGATTCAGCAATTTTATCCTTAGAAGCCATTAGCATCCTGTCATCATCCCACCATCCAAATCTTTGGGCAAAAGCCAGAATGAAATTGATCATTAAAACGACTTTGTAAAGCTGTAACTCAGATTGAGCTGCCAGCTAACAAATGAAGTAAACCCTACTTTCCCTCCCATTTTTATGGGTTTTTTTCCTTTTATTTTTAATGTCATGGAGCCTCAAGAATAGAAGAGTTCTTAAGGCTCAACCAAGTCCAACAAAAAACTAGTCAGCTCCATTCTGCTTTTTAAAACTATTTTCTATTCTTTAAATAAAAGTTTAAAAAATAAGAATATATAAAAAAAAGTTTATTTTCCAAGTTGGAAAGACTTTTGCAAAACATCTTTATCTCTACAGCTTAAAAAAATGTAATTTGTAGTAGTACTACTATCATAGTTACAGCCTTGGACCTTAACCTAGAAAACACTGCTTATATTATGGAGCTTCAAATTATTGGTAGGCTTGTATTCTTTTAGAAGTTAACTGGGATGAAAAGAATTAAATAATATTTCCAGCTTTATCTAATCCATTTTATACAGCCAGACTCAAGGACACAATTATTCATGGAGTCATTATTAAACAATGCTTCTTATATCTGACAAACTTGAAAACATTGTTGATAGTTATTCTTTCTTCTTTTGAGTAAATTTCTCTATATTAAAATCTAGCTCCAATTCTTGCTCCAATCTTAACTTCTGAATTCTTTTCAGAAGTGCCATTTGAATGCAATATATAGAAAAATGTTTTTGTTTGTTTCTCCTTTTGTTCCTCAGGATTTCCAAAGAAAGTTTTGGTAAAGCATCCCTTGTATTACTTAGCAGTCCCAATTTAAGATTTTCACAGATGTTCATGATCCTATTTACTCCTAACAACCTTGCTGCCTGAGTGAGAAGGGCACCCACACAATTTGTCCTACATCAGTGCTTCCCATTCAGAGTGGCTGCGTTTTCCCCTTTGCATCTCAGTAATTGAAAGTTAAAGATTTGTTTCATTATCTTGCTCAGCCAACCACACTCTAACCTACTTCTGCTATATAATGAACTTCAGTGTAGTTTTTTATTTTTAATGTGACTCTAGGGAAATCATACTCACATATTCTATGTTTCTACGTCAAGGTAAAATAACTCCTAACCATTGTTTTCTTTTGTAGTAACATTCTTCATATGTACTTACTTCATTGAGAAATTTAAAATTGCTTTTCTGGCTAATTACACATTTTTACCTTTCATAAATCTTTTATAACATGTATTAACCAATGAAAATTTTGTGAACTTGTTTGTTATTCCTTCAGTCTCCATTCCTTCAGTAATTGTCTAGTGGAGAATGCATAGCTAGAGGACCAAATCTTTAGTTCCAAGGCCCATCATCTGGTTTGGATTTTATATTTACTGGGAAATGCTATTGGTCTAAAGAAACCTAAGGAGGTCACAAAAACTCAATTGGAAACATAAGATACTTAGAATGCACAAGAATTGTGTAGCAGCATTGGGAACATGATTAGGAAAAGTAGAAGAAAATTCGACTTCTACCATAGCTTTGCATACATATGAGAAAAGAGTTTAAGGCCTAACAGATGAAATGCATGTAACAGAGAGAGTGATGGTGAAGGAACGTGCTTCTTGGTGTGCTGGACGTGGATTATGAAAGCGGTCCTCAAATAGAAAACTGTAATTTCAAAAATTAAGATAAGAATATGGGCTGAGAATTACTGAGTTTCTCATATGTTGACACATAGACCTCGCCACAAACATTTTGGGTTTGAGTTTTCTTTATTCTCTTTAAAGAATTTGAGTTTCTGCAAAGAAATTTTTGATGACCTCTATGCCCTAGGGAAGCTATGAAGAGAACCTTTGCATAAAGGGGTTGGTGCTTTGCCTCAGGTAAAGAGATCTGGGAGAGGACTTTAACTAGGGAAAGGCTTTTAGAGATGGGATTGAACAAAAGGACGATATGGGAAACTAAATGGCTTTCTATTTTCCTGGAGACCTTGTATCTAAAAGATCTGGGAATTTTAGGTCTTTGCATGATGACTTCATTCTTCTGTTTGAGATAAAGTCTTTTAGAATCTGGTAGATTCACACTGAAAGCATAAGTAGGAAGATAAAATCTAAAGCCAACTGAAAAGAAATTTTAAACTTTATAAAATATTACTTCCGGTCTTCATTGGTTTACACAAGGTAATAAGGATTTGAAATTTGTAAAATTGGCATGCTATATGCCTTCTTTCAAGTTTTGCTCTTCAAATTAGAAGGATGTTACTGTGAGTTTGTGTGAATATGAAAAACAATCCCAATTTAACTGTTTCTATGGCAATAATTGCTTATCTCTATGGAAATAGTGCTCTGCCTATATAACAATAACTAGTGAAGAGAAAAGACATACTGACTGCCTTTTAAATTTTTTTATTATTTTTTTTTCTATTTTCATGGTTTCCCCTTTTCAGAAGTCTTATTTTGTTTGGTTATGCCAAGAAATCTGGGATATGTAATTCCTCTTCTCTATTATTTCTTTTATTGCCTTCTAAATAAATTGATTCTCATATGACTCTGATTAAAGACTGTGCTCTTATGTCAATGCAAGCAGAGATACCATTTGTATCTTTTAAAATACGCTGGCTTGGAGCTAGACGCATCTGGCTGCAAACCCTGACAGCACCATGGCTAACTGACTTTCTCCATGTTATTTCCTCTCAGAATTCCTCAGTTTTCTCCTTTCTAAAGATAGTTATATCATCCCTGTAGAGCTGTTGACAAGATTAAATATAACATGCATATAGCATTTACAAACACAATATGGGACCAAACACGGGATCTGCTACTGATTTGGTATGTGACTTTGGTTAGGCCACTTGGTCTACTCTGGCACACTCTGCTCCCCTAGGGATGCTCTAAAGTTTCTAACTAAATTTAGTACCCTACATATATATTTTACTCTGAATAGTCCACTTATTCTGCACTTTACAAAGAAGAACAGGATCCCAGACTTCTAAGCAGATATTATGACTGATCTAGAAAACCATGTGTGCTGCCTGTCTGTTTTAAAAGGAGTGTATTACAGAATTGCCTTCTGGTTATAATGACAATTCAGGCCCACAAATATTTCAGTGGTACTTGGCATTTTGCTACCTTAAGAAGCTACTCTTCTCTTCCATGTGTTTACTTGTCATTAGTCAGATCTTAGCTCTCTTGAATGATTCATACAAGGAAACCTTTTCTGCTTTAATTTTATCATTTATACTTAATATGTAATCCATCAACTGGTAGTCTGTAAGATTTTATTAATTATTGCTATAATGTATCCAATAATTCTGTAGCATTGCTACATTCTCTGGAATTCATAAATTAATTTGTTCATTCTTGTCTTTAAAGTTTTCTGTATAGTCCAAAATATTTTTGTGCTTTTGTAACCTACTTAAAATTCCATTGAAAAGTTTTAACTTTAAAAATGTAAATAATTTCTACTATGGCTAGTTTAATGTGTTTTCTTTAATTTGGTCTTCTATTTTTGTCTGTGGCATATATACATAAGAGAATGGTATAAATATGTGTTTATGTATTGTTTTCTCAAATATTTATTAGTGTTTGAACCAGAAAGGCAGCTGCATTAGATATTACTGTGGGCTTCCGGGAAAATTAGATTTTTTCAAAGTTACATTAAAGAATGAAGTTTTTTTTTTTTTAATAAAAGTTACACTGAATTGAGAATCCTACAATAACAAGATTTAAAGGGTGTGTAATTTAATATACTGGATAGCATTGTACTCAAGGCATAGATGATGACTACAAAATAGAATATTATAATTGTAAGGACTACACAGTTTGTAAGGGAATGATTTATATTGGTTAATAGGCTATATTCCCAAATATATATTCTGAATTCAAATAAAACCTGACCTATTAGTTCTATATTTGGATTCTCAGTCCTGTTCTTTTGGTCTGTCTCTGTTCTTGTGCCAGTAATATGCTGTTTTCGTTACTGTGGCCTTGCAGTATAGCTTGAAGTCTTGGTACATTGATGCCTCCCAATTTGTGTGTTTTTTTTCCTTAAAGACAAGATATATATATATATATATATATATATATATATATATATATATATAAAACCCAAGTTTTTGTCCCCCCATAATATTCTGAAATTTAAAAAAAAGAAAACATAGGGGAAAAGTTAATGCATCAACTCTATATTTGCAAAAGTTATAATTAGTTTTTATGTTCTTTTTAACTACATGTAATAATTTACTGTAGTAAAACACTCACTTTAATCTTAGAGTATGTATTTGTGTAGAGGGAGGTGGGAAGAGTAAACTATTATTTATTTTGAGGATTTTTGGTTTTTGATTTGATAATCTTCAAAAACCAAAATTGTTTTCTGAACTTTGGTTGTCTGTTGCTTGAGAAGAAAAAGAAATGATGTTTGTAAATATAGAGTTGATGCATTAATTTTTTAACATTGTGTAGTTTGCTTATAATTACAACTGTAAACTCATGAATCTCCATTATAATACCTCCAGGATCTAAAGATTATTTTTGCTTCATAATGATCCAAAATTAATCTATAAAATGGGATTACGTGTACTTGGTTCAGAGTGTATTGTGGGATCAAATGAGGTAATGTGCTGCTGCTAGCACTTAAATGTTTCATAAATGGTGTCTTCTGTTATTGCTATTTGTTCCTCTTCTTTCTTCAAAATATTACATTTGTTTAGGAACACATCTCTCAGTTTTCCTTAGTTTGAAAAGGTACAGGCCCCATGATTTCTGTTCAGTAAGATGAAGTGGCAAAAATTCTACAATTAAGCCAAGACCTGATGGTTGAGTAATAATTAGCCAAAGAGGAGTTGGTACGAAATGAAAGGATGCCATTGGGAACGGAGAGTAGCTGTCAATGGGAAAGGTCATGAGCTAACACTGAAAAGGAAGTCAAAGACCAGGTCCAGGATACACTAGAAAGGATTTTGTATTTTATACAAGCAAAACAGAAAACCACAGGGAGTGACATGATTCAATTTTTACTTAAAATCTATTCTGACTGAGGTGTGGAGAGTGAATTGGAAAGGCACAACAATGGAAGTGGGGAACATAGTGATGTTTTAATTTAGGAAGGATTTGATGGACTAATGTGTGGCAGTCAAGATGGGGATAAGGAGACAACATTATCTATGTTTTAGATGTGAAACAATAAGCACAGTGATGAACTGGATTCAGGGTGTGAGGATATGGATATACCAAGGATAACTTACTGATTTCTCATTTGAGTAAGGAGTGGATGGAGGTATCCTTTACAGAAATGGTGAAGAGAGAAAGTACATTTTGATGAAGAGTGGGGGCAAATCAAGAGTGATGCTTTGGATATGTTACATTTGAGATTACTGAAGACATTCAACGGAAAAGTCTAAGTAGAAAGTTCAGTATTAGTTCTGGAGTGCAAAAGAAAATTTCTTATACTCATTCTGCCCATATTTAAGATATTTATGTGAAACAAATCTCTCATTAGATTGTAACATCTTTCAATGTAAGAACTCTTTAATTTTTAAAATTTTGAATTGTCCACAGTATTTTATACAAAGCAGAGAATGGTTAAGGCAAAGGAAGATAAAAAGGAAATGGCATATATTGGATCTTTCTGGATGTAAGGAGTGAGATAACTACTTTTGACTTAATCCTCATGAGAGGCTATTGATTTTTTACAAATGGTCAAACTGAATAGCAATTAAATACCTTGCCAATGTTCACAAAGTGAATGGCTAACTAGGTCTGGTTGACTCCAAGGCCCAAGTTTATCATATCAATCTCCTTTCCTCCTATTAAGCTCGTGGTGAAACTCATTTATTTAAAAAATATGGATAGTTATAACAAACCCACTATGTGCTGAGATCCTAGCACACAACAGTGAATAGGGAAAATGCCTCTCCTTTTGGAACTTATAATTTAGTGTGGGAGGCAGAAAATGAGCAAGTCTGTGTAAAAACAGGATGATATAATAGAGAGAAATGGAGACTTGGATCTCATTAGATAGTGTGGTTAGGACAGACCGAGCTAAGCAAAAAACAATTTAGCAGAGATGTAAGGATGACAATAAGAAAAGAACGTTCTAGTTAGAGACAAAAAGCCCTGTGGTGAGAACAAAAAAGATCAGTGCATCTTGATTGTGGTTAGCAAACAAGACAGCCAAGTATATGATTGTGGAGACAGACTGAAGCCAAACCATGGAGAATTTTGTAGACCATGGTATAAGATTTGGATTTCATTCTAAGAGCACTGGACAGCCATTGAATTATTTCAAGTAAGGGATAGACATGATCTGCTTTATATTTTAAAAAGATAACTGGGTTCTGAAAGCAGAAGGAGACAAGAATAGAATAAAAAAGTTTGGTCATACTGCTCTTGAATTAGTTCAGCTGAGAGATTATGGTGGCTTCTAGAAGGATATGGAATAGAGATAGAAGTGCAGTGTATCAAGACAGTTTCCATAAATAACACCGAGAAGATGTATTGATGGGTGGGTTGTAGGTGGTGAGAAGGTTCAGAACTAAATGATGGCCACCCTGTTACACCAGTTTTTGGTTTCAATGTCTAAGTACGTGTCAGTACCTTTTAGTAAGATGAAGGATTCTAGGGAAGAAAGTGCTTTAGTGGTGGAAAATGAAAGGTCTGACCAATAATCATCTGTTGAATTAAAGAACAGCAAGATTGGTCGTGCAAGTAATTTTGCTTATACAATTAAGTACCTTATTTTCTTGCATGACCATTCATTTATGAATTGTCCATGGCTGCTTCCACATAATTACAGCAGAGTCAGGTAGTTCCAACAGAGGTCTGATGACCCACAAAGCTGTAGGTATTTCCTTTTTGGCCCTTTATAGAAAACGTTTGCCAGCCCCTTCTACAGAACATGGTCTAAACATAATTTTAGGGTATAGATTTCATTTTTTTAATCCAATGGCTGTTCTTCATTCTACATAATCTTTATAAAGCCTTTAGACATTTTTTAAAAGCCATCCTCTCATTACTAAACTATGCCTTTTCTGAGTTTGTTTACTATTGTGATTTTCTCTTTTTCTCTCTTTCCTCCTCCCTCTCCCCCTCACACTTTATTTTTGGTGTCTTTTCCTGCTTATTTCTCTTTATCCTCATAAGTGAGTCTTTCATAAGTTACATTTCTGAGATGTTTCTGTCATTTTTCTCAGTGTCTGCCTAGCTCCCACCTCACTTCCTTCAAGTGTTTGCACAAACAGCAGCTTACCAAAGAAGCTTTCTCTATTCAGTGTGTCTTCCAAACCTTAACCCATCGTTCTCTCTCTTGCCATTTATCACGACTGATGTTCTACCAAGTTTTGTTTATTTGTTCCTTGGCTGTCTCTTTCCAAATACTATGCGAGTCCCATGAGGGCAGGGACTTTACTGCTTTGTTCATAGGTGTATTTCTGGCGTCCAGAACTGTGTCTGGCATGTAATGGGAGCTCAGTGTTTCTTGAATGAATGAATGCATCCATTATATTCACTCTTTAGGAAAACTTGCCCATGTCCACATTATTAAATATTACATCTAATAAAAAGACATTCAGTTTACATCTCCATGTTCTAAATTTGATCACTCTTCAGATCCAGATGTTTTAGCCTACAGTATCATTTTCAGTCTTTTCCCCCAACTAAATACTCTGTCCTATATATAAACATTGCTATTTCTCTAGGACATCTTAAGCTTCTTTGTCTCATGCCTTTGTTCATGCCATTCCTTCTGCTCAGAATGTCCTTCTCTTTCTTTTCACCATTCTGATACTTCTGGAACATTTCATGCTTTGGTCCAGACTCTGAGTCTGCACAGGAAGTTACCTCTTCCTTCCTCTTACGTGTCTGTCAAACCACAGCTTGGACAGTACTGTGACAGAGAGCGCTTCCTAGGCCAACTAACTGTGCTCTGTGTCATCATTCGTTTCCTTCATGATGGGACCTATCGCTATCTGAAATTATCTGAATTGTTTATTCACTTAACAATTTTGTGTATTCCCCACTAGACCATGAGTTCTTTGAGGGCAAAGACTTTGTGTATATTGTTCACTTGTTAAATTCTCAGTGGTAGGATAGTCCTTGGAACACTCTGGGGGCTCAATAGAGATTTGTTGGTTAAATAAATTTACAGAATGAACTCTTCAGTCGGCAGTGATCTCTTTTCTCTTGTCAAATTATAGCACTCCCCATTGTTATTGCCGTTCTGGGAATGGATGATTCACTGTCTTGGGAAGCCCTTATATGGTTGCCTCCAGTTGTTGTTTTCTGCCTGCCTTTGTGCCTGACTTCTCGTGAATTCCTGAATTATTTCTCTAATAAGGTTTAAACACCCCTGAATATCAAAAACAATATCATAAACACACACAAACATTGAAAGAATGAGTTTATAATGCTGTATATACAAAAGCTCTCCTTGTCTTATACTTGTGGTTAGTTATCATTTAATTCTCTTTCCTCTGCAGGAATGCTTTTTTTTTTTTAATCTTACTGGTTGAGGAAAGAGGGGAGAATTTATTTTCTAAAGAAATTTCTATATTGATTTGTCTTTACTTTTCAGGTATACACAGAAAAATGATTTCCCCTATTACGTTTTATTTTATGTTCACGTTAGGATTCAAATATGAACGACTTGTGTAGAGATGACCATTTATGAGTGCCTGTTTCTAAAAGACCACAAACATATTCTTTTTGAAAACTGAAAGAAAACTGGTGTAATCAGCTTAAATCTTGCCACTATATTCTGTGTAACAGAAAAAGAATAAGGTAGTCAGAAAAAATATGGACTATATAATACAATAAATGATGTACCTATGAAATTATATTTCTTTCTAAAGAAAAATTGTCATCTTCAAAAATAGCCTCTTTCAGGTACTGTAGGCCCTCCTTTCCCAAGGTTTTGCTTTGCAAAGTTTCAGTAATAGGCAGTCACCCATGGTCCATAATATTAAATGGAAAATTCCAGAAATAAACAATTCATACATTT
>CAUYRT010108487.1:0-17086 GCA_963574885.1 Lepilemur ruficaudatus
GATTGGAGGGGAAAAGGGCTCTACTCTCACCATTGGATTTTTGCTTTTACAAATTCTGTTTTGATTTTCTCCTGCTCTTATTCTAGCTAAAATATAACAGCAGTTTGTTGAGTCCCTAGTATCTGCCATCTTTATTTTACAGATGAGGCAAAAGCCTTAGGTATTGAATGAGTGCTCGAGACTAAAATCAATAAACCAATATTTAGTTCAGGTTCTTGGTTCTCCCAAGCTAGCCCTTTTCTCTTTGCATTTTCCTATTTTCATGGCATCAACTTTTCCCTGCGGGACTTGCGAGATAGATAAATAGCCTTAAAGCCTTTTCCTTGACATACCTTGCAAAAAGATGGCAACACTTTGTGTCGTCTAAATGTGAATTTCATAGTTGAAGCACACTTACTACTCACTCATTAGTGTTTGCGATTTAGTTTTTGAGATAATTTGAATACAGGCTGTCCTCGCTTTGCATATGTAAGCTGAAACCATGCAAAATGGTTTTAATAATCAATGGGAAAAATTACGATTGCTCTGTAATCTTTAACAATTTTTGTCAAAACATTAATTACTCTTATTATCAGTTTTAAGTGTATAGCGAAATGATGAAAATAGTAAAACTAATATTATATATAGTTATATATACTACAACTGAAAGCATTAGAAACATTGAGAAACAGTTTTATTTATTTGTAAAAAATGCATTGAGTAGTTTAGACAGAGCCTACATTCTTTTCATCGTAATACTTACAACATGGAGACTGCATCTTTTTGATGTCTTGAGGAATTTTCATACTCCTTTCTAAGGTTGGATCAGCTTGCAACATTGTATTCTTGGTGCCTTCAATGCAATGCCTGGCAATGTGTCTGAGAATTCCTTCAATGTGAAGTTGTTTTTGCCAGCTTCACTTCCTCTGGGACATAACCATCCTTCTCTTCACAACCACTTTCCTCATTGACTCCTGTAAGTTCACCCGCGCTAAGTGCCTCTGGCTGCGTGTGGAGTCTCTCAGTGTCAGCAGCATCAGCGTCCCCAACAGCCAGCTCTTGTGTCTACAGCTCCATTGATGTTTGAGTGGGATTTCACATCCAATGCTAACATTTTTCACTTCTTTGTTGGACAGATTCATTGGCCAATTCCCTCTCTCGATTACCTATTTTTGTGAAATGTCATGTGGGTGTATCACTGGGAGACAAGGAAGCAACAAATCTGCAGGCTTTGTTGTCTGTGTGGAGACTGAACAAATAGCAAGTGCCCAATCACCAGCACACTAAGAAAGAAGTGATTAGGTTGGTTACTGATCATTATGCACATCTGCTAGTCACACAGTGATTTATGGAATGAAGGGCTTGCAGCAAAGTTTGTGCTTCATCTAATTATTCACAACTAATGTGCCATAGGAGCTAAAATTTAAACTGAGTTACTAGGGAACTGGCATTATTTAACTAAAGCATGATGACTGAAAATCTTGCATGTTGAAATCATGCACAGTGATTTACACATGCTCAATTGCTGAAGAAAAAGTATTTGGAGTGTTCTAAGATGGATTCCACCTTTTTTTGTCATATTGATTACTTTTCTTGGTTGTATCTCTGTCTTCAAAGGCAATCAACAGTGATGGTTTACCTGATCTTGGAGTTAGATTGCTTTGGTTCACAGACTAGTTTTGCCCTTTAGTGCACTCTGTGACTTGTGGCATGTCTGTTTTTCTCTGTTCCTCCAATTTCTCAACTGGTAAACCTATGATAATAATCACCCCTATCTTGTAGATTTTGTGAGCACTGTATAAAAGAGTCCATGGAAAGCCCTCAGAATGTACCAATCACAGTGCAAGAGTCCAGTTAACCCTTTCTATTTTAATGGTATTATTATTCATAGTAGGGACTTCTGAAAAGTTATTTATTTGAAAAATATCTATTGATTTTCTGCTACGCATCGGGTGCTAATAATACAGCGGTGAGAGGTTTTTCCCCACAGAGCTTACACTTTAGTGGGGCAAACAAGATAGAAACATAATTATGATTTGTATATTATAAAACACTATTAATAAGAAAAGATAAAAAAATAAAATATCAAAAAAGAAAAATATACAGCTAATAAAAATAATAATTTCAGGTAAATCATGTGAAATGTTTTTAAAAGTCAGGTTGTAAGTGCAGCAAAGAAAGGAACAGTGAATTTCCTGCAGAGCCTGAGAGCTCTGTCCCTGCTTTAGGTACCATGTGAAATAGTCATCTTTAGTCTTTCCCAACACAAATCTTTGAATCTGCTCTTTAGAGAATGATTTCCATGATTACGTATTTGCTCAGCTCTGGAAGTCAAAGAAAAAAAAATGCTTTCACCAATATTTACTTACCGCTGTTAACAGATCTAAATGTTGAATGGTAGTGGGCCACCTCCATACCCATTGCGAGTTTTTATCTTCTTTTAGAGATGAGTTTGTTTGACTATATCATCGCAGACTTTCTTTATGATAAGTATTTGCTCATATAAATATTTCAGGAAGCAATACAAGGAGCCTCAGAAAGAATACTTGAAGAGGAGAGAGATTTATTTCCAGATCCTCCTCCTACAACACTTACTTTCATTCTTTCAGTTGTTTAAACAGAATAAAAGAAAAAAAAAAAAAAACCACAGTTCTAAAAAGACTTCGGTGCATTCTTTCCAGATTCGAAGTGTCTTTTAGAGAGGGCCCTTGCTAGGGGCCGGCAGAGCAGCGGCCCTGTCGTGAGACTGCGACACGGGAGGGGCACCGCGCTCTCGCCGCTGCGCTGTGACGGAACGTGGGAGGAAGCATTCAGAACGAGCGTCTGGGTATTTTGAAGAACCTTCATTATGACAAAAGTGGTATTTTGACAATTCTTTCAACAACGTGGAGGAAAGGAGGCTTGGTGCTCAAATGACTAATTCCCCTGATTATTCTAAAGGTTCTCTGCACGGGGAGCCGGTCTTCTCCCAGCGTGAGGCAGGGCGCCGGGGCATTCAGGGAGAAGGGGCGGCTCTGAGTTCCGCCAGGCAGGGTAGCCACCACGATGTGTGTTAACAAAAGGAACAACGGGGGCCAAACCACACGGCAGCGATTGTAAACTTCACGTTTCCAAGTTCTCCCAAGCTTTGGACCAGATGAAAAACAGGGCGTGCTGTCTGAAGAACAAACAGCAGCGGGTTCCAGCCGTCGTCTCCCACACCGCCCGCTATTCCTTCGAAGAACCCAGAATAGGAGGAGTCAGATTTCAAATAAAAAGCACATGTCATTTTTGGTGCAGCAGGCGGGCATCCAGGTGGGGAGGGGTAGAACGTGTGCCTTTAGAAGTGAAATTATACTGTAAGGCTCAATTTCTTTGTTTGGAAAATGGTAGTGCCATTATCTTCAGAAAAATTAACTTGCAAAGAATGCTATAAATCACTAAAAATAAAATTTGAAAAGGAAAAGAGGATCAGCAATAAAACTATTTACATGAAGTAAATGTCAAAATGTCAAATATATATTGAATTATTGAATTAAATTAATTCAACATATATTTAATGAGAAAATACTTTGTGTCACACTGGGCTGCCATGTATGATTGTGCAGTGTGTAGACTGCACAAAAGCACCTGGCAATTCATGAAGAAACCATATGGGCTAGTGGAGGCCCTAGAGTCGGACAAGCTTTTTGGTCAGGGGATAAAATGTTGAACCCAATGGACAAAAGTCCCCCTCCCAGCAGAGCCTACCTTTCAATGGAGGATGCAGACACATTCACAGGCATTTTTATGAGTATGTCAGATGTCACATATGTAGAGTGCCACACGTGCATGGAAGAGGCCCCACATAGAGGAAGTGCAGCTGGACCATAGTGCATAGGCTGACACCAGAGGAGTTAGTAGGGTTCAGTCAGATTCCCAGACAGACTGTGGGCAGTGGACGAGTTTGAAGCAAAGGCAAAGAGATTGGCAAAAGCTCAAAAGTGCTACTGAGTTTGATATAATAATTCTGAGGCTCTGGGGAATTCAGTTTTATTTGGAACATCAAGAGTAAGGCTGGAGAATGAGGCTGAAGAGTTAGGCAAGGGCTTGCTCATGCAGAGCCCAGGTGGCCGTGCTCAGCCTTGGGAGCTGTGAGTGAATGTTTGTAGGACAGGAAGCAGGGCAGGGTGACAGGATCTTATTTTGAAAAGACCCTAATGAATGCGAGGTCCAGACTGATTTGAGGGGAAAGAGAGGAGATGGAGAACACATACCACACACCATAGATTTCACTCTGAAACCCTGTAAGATAGTTTATTTAAACAACATTTAAATACATTAAAAATTAATTATTTAGAATTGAAAGTAACATCAAATCAATGACCCTAACTGTATATTCATTTGGTGATAAACCACACAGAGAAGAGTTATTCCAAATGACCTTAAAAAGCAATCAATAAATTGTCTAACCCTAGTGGCATATACCCTAAGGGAAAAAAAATCAGTGCCAAATTAAAAAAAAAAAAAGATTCTTAAACTGTTTTCAGTAACCACATTGTTGGAAGAAATGTTAATATAATTATTCTGAGATTTTTGGTCTAACATATGTAAAGCCATGAAAATGATTTGTAATTTTAAAGGTTCCTTCTGTGTTTGTATTACAAATTGTAGAGACTTTAAGTAAAAGTTGTTTTTTTTTTTTTTAGGAAAACACATTAATGGCCCTTTAGTGATAACAGGTGTAGCCCAGAGATAGTCTGCAGTGGGATGATAGTGACAAAAGGAGCAAAATAGAGATTAAATAATAGGAATTTTTTGTTCTCTCATAGCGTCTCAAGAAGGAAAGAGATTTGAGGAAGGCCGAAGTCAGAGAACAAAGGTGGCAAAGTAGAGATAAATGTCTCTGGAGTAATGAGCAACCTGGTGGCCAGTTGGGACCCGCAGAGGAAGATGAGTATGACATTCCCTGCAGCAGGAAGCAGCAAAAGAACTGTCAGCCCAATGAGGTGTGAGACCCAATTACACGTTGTCCAACATATACACAATGTCTTTCCATCATACCTTAATTCAAAACACATCTTTATTGAGTTTCTGCTTTTGTGCCAAGCGCTGTTGCAAACACAGTTATTACGCTTTAAAGCCTCCAGAGAAAGTTTGGTGCCTTCGTAGCCTGCTGTGTGTTTGCAGGCAGAGTTCGGAGGAGTGCGGGAGAAGTAGAGATGCGTGTTTTCCCATTTTGGTGCACAACAGTCCCGAGACCGGCTGAGGAAGCCTGGTGAGCTAGTGACGAGACAGTCAGAAGACATAGGCGAGCAGTTCGAAACAGGAGTTGAGGGTGCAGTGGCCAGGCTGGAAATCTTGATTTAAGATTAGGCCAAAAAGCATGGCTTGGCAAAATGTGGCAACAAGACTTTGTCACTTTGAGGTGGAGAGGAGAGTCAGTCTTCGTATCATGCTGTGTTAGATACTCGCAATAGCTCTGGAGTCATGCCTACGGACTTAATGCCAGCTGTGCCTCTACCAGATGTGAGAATATGGGCAGGTTATCCAATGTCTCTCCTCAATTTCCTACTCTGTAAATTTCTCCTTTGCTCTTATTTGCTCCATGGCACTGCTTGGTCCTATGTGCTTCCAGGCCACACACAGCCAAGGGATCTACAACACACAACTGCACACGCCCACAGGTGGCAGGCTTCACCCTCAATCACTGGTTTTAAAACAAAGTTGGAAAAATAAGCTGGTGAAGGAAACTAGGTGAACTCGTGACAGCTCCTAAGAATTCATTTTGCTCTAATGCTTAGACAGATTTTCTTGTATTGAAATTTCCTGTCCCCAATATCCTCCTGGCACTGTTTGTCATACAAGAGCTTATCTTGGGCAGATGGTATTTTTCCAAATCTTTCATTTGCCTGGCCAGCCTAAGAGAGTATCCTTGATGTTCTGTTCCTGCTTGCCCCGCTCAGCTTGGTGTTGCCCGGTGGTGGTCACTATGCTGTGCACTCCCTACGTTTCCTAAAGACAGGCTCAGTGCAAGGCTGTGGGCTGAGTCTCCACTGAGCAGTACACAAAAAGCCTGGGGGAGCATGGGAAGGTTGAGAATCACTAACCAAATGGCCAAGAGTCCTTTGAGACATTAGACACATCTGAAATCTTAGAGCAATACACCCAGTCCCTGGAAACAGGGTTAGACTTCAAACCTAAGCAGTGTAACACACGTCTATGTGGTTTCTGTTTTGCAATGCTTAAAAATCCCATGGACACTACGGGGCTTAGAAAAACCCATTATTACTTACAGCAGTAGGTCTCATTGACCAAGACCATGTCACCTTTCCCATCCTAAATGGAAGTAAAGCTCTCTTTGGGCTGCTACCACAAAGATTCTAAGGAAAATCCATCACATAAATGAGATTCCCTAACCATTTAAGCATCAGGATTTTCCAGCATGCCAAAGAAATTGATTCCTCTCAGTTTAAATAAGAAAATGCATCTTTCTTTTAAGATATAAACAGTGACAGCTAAAGAGGGCTATATCAAACACAAAAAGAGATATTTTGCATTAAGTAATTTCCAGAGATTGTCATTTTCTTAAAACCATACATACACAAACACACATACACACACACACATGCATATACACACACAGAGAACTAACACAAATTTTAGCTGGCTGGTAAAATCTCAAGCTTTGCTAATTTATATCATTGCTGTTTTTTTTCCCCTAACAATGGCATCAAAAATAAATAAAATTGTGAAACTCTACAAAGTAAAATAAGGATACCATGGAGAAACATGAAGACACTTGCTAATCCTATGCATTTAGTTGGTTAATTGATTATTTTTATTGTATTTTTAAATGTAAGAAGAGTGATATCAAGTTGAGGATATCATAAGATGTTAACTTTAAATAGGAATAGTTTTTGTGTCTTTGAACTTACTTTTTATAGCCATATATTTAATAATGATGCATTAATAATAATGCATTTTAACAGTAATGAGAAAAATTTTCAGTGCATGGTTTGGATGGTAAACCTAAGATGTGAGCCAATTTGTATCCAGACATTTTCTATTAGCCTTTGCTCTCACTGGTTTGAGAGAGATAGCTACTTGCAAATTAAACAGAAAATAGATATCAACTTGCATTCTCTGTGATCTTAAGTAGTGTTTCCTACAAATCGATAAGGAAAAGGAAAGAAATAGAAAAAATGCACAAGGGGTGTGACCATGCACTTCACAGAAGAGGAAAGTTGGTGGTTGGTAAGCGCGTGAGGGTATGCTCCCCATCACTTAGAACAAGAGGAAGGAAGCTTCAAACAGCCGTATGATGACATTTCATACCTCCCCAAATTAGACTGGAAACCTGACCACCTGAGACTGAGTGAGGAACTCCACTCACTGCTTGAGGGATTACAGATCAGTATGAGTATTTTGAGGGAATATTTGGCATCATCTAGAAAAGCTGAATATTTTTTGATTATGAAATATTTTGATATATAAAAAAGGTAGAGAAAATATAATGAATCTCTATGTATCTGTCATCTAGCATGAAAAATGCACACTGAAAATGCCCTGTGTCTCTCTCCTCATTCCCTTTGATCTCTTCTCAGATGAAACCACTGTTTTGAACTTGGTGTTTGTCATTCTAATGCTTATTTCACTACTTAAGTATGCATGGAGACACCATGTCTTTGACCTTTACGTAAATGGTATTATATTGTGTATTCCTTCCTGCAACTTGGGTTTTTTTTTGTTTGTTTGTTTGTTTTGGTCCAGCATTATCTTTCTGGAATTTATCGATATGTTCATTTATCTATATATCCATGATTATGTAGCTGTAGCATATTAATTTTAGCTTCTTGTAGTTAAAATACACTGTAAATATTTGGTGAATACACTTTGGTAAATATACTGAACTTATTTTTTAATCCTCTACTCCTCTACAGATGATCAATTAATTTTATTTTTCTAGATTTCTTTCTCTCTTTTTTTGCTTTTATAAACAGTACTGCAATAAGCATTTTTGTGTGGGTATTTCCTGTGAAAATGTGGGTGAGTTTTTCTGGGTGCATATTGCGCTCTATGGAGTAGTATGGGGTCATCTAGACCAAAACTTCTCAACCTCTAATATGTATTTGAATCTTCTTAAAATACAGATTCTGATTCAGCAGGTCTGGGGCGGGAGTAAACATTTTGCATTTCTAACAAGCTCCAAGGGGATGCCAATATCGCTGGGCCAGCGACCGTGAAGAAGAGGGTTCATGAGATCTCACAGCTAGTCGTTTCCAGGCAGCTCCTCAGCACACTGTGTACACCTTGGCATGCATGCAGTGGCCTCATCTGCACCACAAGTGGAATTCATCTGGTTTACTCTTTAGTACTGCGTGGACCACTTTTCGCAACATGCCCTTCCCAGTCAACTGAATATACAATAACAAGGTTTTTAAGAGATAAAATAGAGTTTCTCTACTAAGTCTTAAAATTGTCATAAAACACCCCTTGAATTTTACATCTAAGAGAAGTTATTGTACATAAGTCTTGGCCAGGCACTGGCTCTGCGCATGCACAGTGCTGAAGTCAGAGGGTTATAATGGTATTTGTCAGGGGGACAAAATGCTGTGTCCCTCAGCTTATACTTTATTTTCTTAATTGATTAGTGAAATTTTATATGGTCTTTTTGGTTTATTTTGCTGTTTTGTTTCTGGTGTGTGCTTTATTTTAATTAAAAAAATAATAAATATACTTGCCAAAAGAAAATATTAAAGTGTGAAAGAAAAAGAATGAAAGTAAGTCTCCACCCACTCTGTGCTCTGGCTTCTCTCTTTAGAGGCAGGTGCTGTTACCAGGTTTTAGAGACTATGGCAGGCAGACATTTAGGGTGGCCCTTAAGTGATTCTAACTTCCTGGTTTCCCACTCTTGAACCCTCCCATTCCTTCAGCTGGGCAGGACCTGGGATTTGTTTCCGACTATTAGAATGTGGCAGAGGGGTTGGGATGGATGCTGACGTGGACGGGATCGTGTGATTCAGTTATGTAGGACTGCAGTGCTCACTGCACTCAAGTTTCTCACTTTCTTGCTTGATTTTGAGGAAGAAAACAGCCATGCTGGGATGCCCATGTGACAAGGAACTGTAGGCAGCCTGCAGGAGGTGAGAGTGGCTTCCCACCCCCAGACAGTGGTGAGAAAGCAAAGCCCTTGGTCCTACAACCACAAGTATTGAATTCTGTCAACAACCAGAAGTTAAAAAGCAGCTCCTCCTCCAGATCCCCGGATGAGAGCACAGCCCCGCCCCCACTTTGCTCCTAGTCTTGCAGAGAGTCTGCTAAGCTATATGGGGGCTCCTGACGCATAGAAACTGTGAGATAATAAGGCGGTTGCTCTAAGTGCTAAGTGTATGGTGACATTATCACATGACAATAGAAAACTAATATGGCACCTTTCCAAAAATAGTATACCTCCTTAAAATTTCAAATAAAAGGAAAAAGGAGTAAGTCTTCAAAATCGCAGGTGATTTCCTCCAATCTCAGCCAACAGAAAAAGAAAGAGTAATGCCTGTACCTGGCTTTTGCTGGTAGCTGGGTCTGCTCAACTCAGCTTGGGGTTCCCTTTGAGGCCTCTGCTAAAAGTAAATATGCAAGTGTCTTTATCTAATGCAAGAATGAAAGGAAGACTTTGGGTTTTCAGAACAATAATCTGCCTTTTTTGTTTAACCAAAAGGATAAAGCACTCAACCTAAAAGAATAGTTATCCACATAAGGCTTGGATTATCACCCCATAAAGCAGCAGGGCTCTTCTGGTATCACCTAAGCAAAGCTGCCATTGAGCGGGAAGAGGCCAGGCAGAGAGAGTCGCTGAGAAGCAAGAGGCTGTGAGTTATAAAGGCTTCAGGAATGTGCTGCAGACTGGACAAGGCTGGTGTTTGAGTCAGGCTGGCCTTGCGCGAGTTATTTCATGTCTGCGTCTCAGTTTTCTCATCTGTGGGGCATGATGCACGGTCTGAGTTTAATAAATGTGGGTTACACCTCCTCCCTTTCCTAGAAGAGGACAAATAGGTCATGTTGGAGGGACAGAAGTGGATGTGCATTCCAAGAGGACTAGACAAGAAAATTCTAACTTGATGTTGTCCAAAATACTAAGTGCTCTTGTAAAGGAGCCTCGAGAGGAACCCGGATAGAGCGTGTGGCTGCTTCCTGCAATTAGAAAGGTCAAGAGCTAAGCCCACTGGGCACATATGTACTATATCCAGAGACAGAGATCCTGTCAGAGCCGCTGGGAGCACATCTGAGTGTTTCCACAAGGCACAATGGTGAGGAGATGCTTTCTCATGCCAGTGGAAAAGATCTCCTGCTTTAAGTTTACTACTTCATATTTCACTGTAGGCATTAAAAGCTTTCATTCTTCTTTGGAGGGGGAAAAAAACCACATGCACTTTCATATACTTGAAGACTATAAATTAAAGCACCTTTTAGCCTTCTCTTTCTGGGCTCAAAAAACCCAATTCACATACCATTTCCTCAGGAACAGCAAATGTGTATGTGCAGCAGCTTTGGGCCCTCCAAGCACAGCTGTCATTACGCAGTCACGGTGCTCAGAGACTCTGCGAGAAAGCTGTTACCTGCACTTGCCAGTTCAGTAGTCAGGCTAAGTGGAATAAAAAGGGGCCCGAGGCGACGGGCATCCTCCTTTCACTTGTGATACCTCCAAATAGAGACACAGACGCCTGTGTGTTTGCTGTGTTCATCTGTGAGTGTCCTGTCGGCAGAAGGACATTTTAAAAGTATCTACTGGGGGAGGAAAGCAAAATAATCAAATGAGAGTAATAAAACGTAATGATGATTACAGAAGGCCATTAATGATCTTTAGAATCAACAGGAATCTGGAGTCTTACCTATTTCACACCAAAAGGTGCTATTTGAAAGAGAGCTATGGTCAAAGTACTGCGGCTAGGTCATGGCGACAGGGGAGGAGCAGCAGATGGACTTCCCTGGGGGTACATACAGTGGAAAGAAACGAAAGGGGGTGGTGGCCCACTCAGATTCCTCTCTGCATTTTCTCTCTCATTCCACGCCCTCTCACACCACTCTACCTCTCAGGCATTTTGGAAATTGGCCTTCTGACCCTCCAACCTATAATTTACACAGCCATCTTAGAAAGAAACTAGGATTGCATCTCTGAAAGTGTCACTCCATCACTTTGCAGGAATCATTTTGGTCTCCTTGGTTACTTCAACCCAGATTAGGTCTGCATCTTTCACGAGTATAGGCTGAGAGGGGGCAGTTGAGAACACCAAGCTTCAGGAAACAGGATGTAGATTACCTGCATTCAACAGCCACGGCAGTAGAACAGGTAAATTTACATATGGGATAAGGAACTCAATAATGATGCATGTTTTCACTGTGAATTTCTCACTGTCCTATGTCATTCATTCATTCACCGGACATTTATTCAGCCCTAGCCATCGCCCACCTCATGTTCTCATTTTCTTTGCAAACACCTCTAATTCCCTTACTCCTCTGTACCTGGTCAACACCTAACACTGGACAAACCGAACATCCACTTATGCCTTTCCTGCAGCTGAGCGGCCACACATTGGCTTTGCAAAGCGCACAATTTTATGTATTTGTCTCACTTTAATACATGTTCATACATTTCAAATGGACATACAGTACAGCGTGCTAATCTTCCTACATGTTCCTAATAGAGTCTCTTTTTCGTTTCCTGTCTTGTTAACATTGTCCTCTTTGCCCAAACATTTTGTTTTCCTTTTGCTCCCCTTACTCTCAACAGATGTCCTTGCCTTCAGGTTCTAAGAGGAATGAGAAGCAACCAAGTGGGAATTCCTTCCCCTTGCCTCCAGTAAACTGACCAACCTACAAAACATGAATTTAAACTCTTTACCTTCCTTTCGACTACAGTGAATGAATTATTTCTGCTGCTATTAACCACCTATCAACCATCCTCTCCCTCCTTCCCAAGGACATCACGCATGAGAGTATCCCTTCTCTCCACATCCTTAGTTTCCTCTTTGTACTAGATCAGTCTAATGCAAAACACACGTACTCCCAATCTTTACTATTGATTCAGTACACAACAGAACCTCAACAGTCTGTCTTTGATCCATTTCCTGTGGCTACAAATCCATTATTCTGCCTTACCCTCCCCAAACAAACATCATCGAAAGAATTTTCTAGAGTTTCTGTCTTGCCTACACACTTTCCACTAAAACTGCTCATTAAAGTTTCCAATGACCTTCACCTTGCCAAATAAGGCAAAATATTTTTGTCTTGCAGGATTTCTCTGCAGTATTTGATGCAGTTGAACATTTCTTCCTTCTTCAAAGACTTTTCCCTTTTGGCTTCTGTGATATCACACTGTCCTGATCTTTCTGTTACTTCCTTGTGGCCACTCATTCATAGCCATTCATGCTCAGTCTCTTTTGTTGACTCTTGCCCTTTTGCTGACCCTTAAATGTTGGCCTGTCCTCTGGAATATGTCCTCAGACCCCTTCTCTTCCCAATCTATACTCTTCCTAGGTAGTTCCAAGTGTCCCATTTAAATATCACTTACAGGAAAATCAGTCTCACATTTGTGTATATCTAGCTTTTTTAATGTCAGACTCCAACATATAACTGATTATTGATACATTTACTTAGCAACATGTCTCCCAGTCTTTCCCATATCAGTAAGTGACCCTCGCAACTAACTGATGGTCAAAAACAAGATGAAGTCCCTTTTGTTTTCTTTCTTTTCTTTATCACTCACATCGAATCAATTAGAAGGTTCTGAGAATGCTAGAACACATCCTGAATCAATCTGCTTCTGTCCCTTTCTAATATTATTACCTGAATCCAAGCCACCATTATTAACTATCTACATTATTCCACTAGTCCCTCACTGGTCTCTCTGTTTCCGCATAGATATTATCCTTATTTCACACCTGAAGAAACTAAAGCTCAAAGGGGTCAAATGACTTAATTTACTCAAAAACAGTTTTGAGAACCTGCTTTGTGCTTCCAGACACTTGCCTAAGTCATATGGCAAATGAATGGCAATGCCTGGTCTTACTGACACTAATACCCTATGCTCAGTCTCATGCATCAAACTGTTTTCAGGAATGTTTCAGAGCATTTCTTCTAATGCAGAGACAAATACACAGAAAATAATCTCAGTGCGATGTATATAAATATATCTCATGCTTCTCAAAAATAAAAAGAGGCTAACATAGCCTGAAGGCTTTGGGAAGTTTTCTCAAGAAAGTCCAACTGAGCTATTGAAATTTCTGTCAAGGAGCCTAGCCTCTTTGCCTTTGCCGCTGTGGCTTCCCTTATCTGGATTGTCCTTAAGTCCACATGCCTGGCTAATGACAATTCAACTGCATAAAAGCATCACCTGATCTAGGGAGCCTTCCATGGCCTCTCCTTTCCTATGTGTTCTCTAGCTGTCTGAGTTTACTTTTATCATGGCACTTCTTATACTTTTTTGCAATGTTTTGTTTATACTTACAAACAAGTTTGTCAAATTCTTTAAAAATATTAGGCACAATTAATAACTCTACACATAGATACTTGAAAAATACATAGAGGGGAAGTCTAATATTTAACTCCCCTTTGCAAAACGTGACACTCTTAGTCATGCTTCTCTCATTAGCTTAAACTTCCTGAAACAGAAGTTCTGAACGTTTATTGCATACACAGTTGAATGGAAATGAAAGTTATGTCAGTCACTACACCAGTGTGGAAAACAAATACAGACCTTTTGGGTTTTCCAACTAAATCACTTAAGACTCCTGTGTCCTTCTTAGCAAAATATCTAGTGTCTTTTCTGGGTCTCCTCAATTCCCAGTTCTATTGCTAAGAATCTTGGGGATGTACTCGGTCCACAGGTAAACAACATTGCTTCTGAATATTAAGAAGAGAGAGAGAGTTCTGAAAAGTCCCACAATCCACAATCCCATGATCCTGATGTGGATCACAATGAGCAACTTTAGCAGTGTCTCTGCCTGCATCAGGGTTGGGGGAAACTCAACCCTGTTCGAAAGCTGCATTAATTTAGCTATAATCAAATAAGGCCACATTCAAGAAACTTCAACTAGATATACTTAAAAATGTACACTATTTTTTAAAAATCTAACTACTATGTACTTAATAATTCCAGAAAATGAAAACAAACTATTTGTTAATTTTAAAGTTAACTAACCTTTTAATGACTTTGATGTGTCTGTCTTTTTTTGCAAAGCACTTGAATATTTGGTTGCAGCATGGAGGCCTGAAGTTTCAGTTGATCCTCTAGATGGGTACAGTCATTTGTGACCTTAAGGGCATCTTGATTTGGGTAAGGCAGGAGAATATAGATTCACAGCAATAAATGGTTGAAAAGCAAGAAAGCATTTTTTCAGGCATGTTGCCGAAGGTGTGGATATTCTACTGCATTTCCCCGTATTTCAATTGGATCTTTCTTAGCATCAAACAATGACTTTAAAATGGCATCTACTGAGAGTTCAATCAATTCCACCTGTAGTTCTGTAGATGCCTTGCTGATATCAACTAGATGAGGCTGAAATGCTAATTTGAGTGTGATGTCATGATTCTCAAAGTCAGAGAACCTTTCATAGTATTCTCCAATTAGTAAATCTAAAACAGCTGAGTATTCTTTAAATGATTTGCATATGTCATCCTGCTCATCAATGACCTTTGCTAAGTGGGGAAAATGTTCATCCAAAATTTCCCTTTGAAGAAGTGTTTTGAAAGAAAGGTGTCAGATTTTTGCCACACATCATATATGGGTTTAGTTTTACCTTGCAAATAAAGATTCATGTCATTTTGATTTGACAAAATATCACACAGAAATGGTGCATTCCTATAGAAATCTTCTTTCAATAATTCACATTGCTGATTTTTTCTTCATAAAATTTAACCATCTGTTCTCACAGAGGTAAAATTTTGGCTAACACATGTCCCTGTGATAGCCAACACACTTTAGAGTAATATGGCAAATTCACACTGGACACCTCATTGTTCAACTTTAGCATGTTATGAAACTGACGATGAAGTGTTGCATTTGCATTAATATAGTTAACAATACTTATAACTTGTTATAAATATTAAGTGACAGAGCATCACTTAAAATAGTAGCTTTAGCAAAGAGGTATGCTGATGCAAGGTACAATGACAAGAAATGGGAGCATCTGGTTCTGTTAATATTTTTTTACCTATACAATAAACCTTTCATGTTTTCCTGTCATGGAAGGTGCACTGTCTGTACATACACTCACTAAATTTACCAAACTCAGTCCAACTTCATGACATTTGTCTTGAACGTTGTTGAAGATATCTATTCCCTGTGTTCTGTACCCAAAGCAAGTAACTCTTGGTAGTGAAGAAAATCTTCTGCTACCACTGGAATGAAGTATAAAACCTGCACAGAGTCAAATTATCAGTTGATTCATCCAAAGTGATTGAATAATATATATTTTCCTTTTGAAATATTGCATGAATTTCTTTTGTTAAGTTGAAGGCTAATTCATGCTGTCAATCAGCTATGGTTCTCCTTGAAAGAGGCAGTTGTTTGTACTTTGAAATATTATCGGGGTCTGATTATCCTATGACTTTGACAATGCATTCTTTCACAATCTCTACATCAATGAATAGTTTCTCTTTTTTCCCTGAGTATGTAAGCTACTTTGTAAGTTGTTTCAGTGGGATTATTTCCAGGTCCTATCACTGCTTGAAAGAATTGTCTTTGCTTTTACTCTTCATTTTTCAATTTCTGCAATACAACCTTTTGCTCCTCTCCCTCTAATTTAAAATATTTGTGGTCCTTATGCGTGTTATAATGCTGATGATCACTGGATTTCTTTAATATTGATATTGCAGCATCACAAAGCAAGGAAATAATCTTATCTTTAGCAGAAACAAGATAATATTGCAATTCCCAATCCCCATTAAAAAAATCTGTTTTCTTCCTTCAGCATTCTCTTGGTCTTCTTTGACATGATGGGCTGTTAAGCAGACAGAATTTAAAAATACTGTTGAGCTGTGCAACTATTCACAAATTCCATTTTAAACAAAACACTTTAAACAGTGTACCATTGTCAAAGGCTGATAACAGACTGGCATACTCAACCCCCATAAACTCTTGTCAACTGGCCTTGTGCTGTAGTGGCACCAGTCAGACTCAGGAAGTTAGAAGTAAATCATGAGCATAGCAGCCATCAATGTAGTTCTTATGGCTTACTAATGTTCTAACTGTGCTGATCAATATGGGAGGATTATTTCTGTGAAACATATTCTTCTGCATTTTAAATATGTTCATTTTTAAAATAAAATAAAAATATAAAAGGTGAACAGAAATGTATTAATACAGATTCAATGCAATCCCTATTAAAATACCAACATCATTTTTTGCAGATCTAGAAAAAATAATTCTACACTTGGTATGGAACCAGAGAAGACCTCGTATAGCAAAAGCAATCTTAAGCAAAAAATAAATAAATAAAAAATAAATTGGGAGGCATCAATTTATCAGACTTCAAGCTATACCTCAAGGCTGTAGTAAAACAGCATGGCACTGGCACAAGACCAGAGACATAGACCAATGAAACAGAACTGAGAACCCAGTTATAAAACAATCCTCGTCTAGCCATCCAATCTTTGACAAAGCAGACAAAAACATACACTGGGGAAAAGAATCCTTATTCAACAAATGGTGCTGGGAAAACTGGATAGCCACATGTAGAAGACTGAAACAGGATCTGCACCTTTCACCTCTCACAAAAATCAGCTCATGGTGGATAACAGACTTAAACCTAAGGCATGAAACTATTAGAATTCTAGAGGAAAACATTGGAAATACTCTTCTAGACATTGGCCTAGGCAAAGAATTTATGAAGAAGATCCCAAAGGCAATCACAGCAACAACAAAAATAAATAAATGGGACCTGATCAAATTAAAAAGTTTCTGCACAGCCAAGGAAACTGTCACAAGAGCAAACAACCTACAGAATGGGAGAAAATATTCGCAAGCTACACATCTGATAAAAGGCTGATAACTAGAATCTATATAGAACTCAGGAAAATTAGCAAGAAAAAATCACCCATTTAATTGTACACTTAAAATGGAGTAAAGACATGATATGTAAATTACACTTCAATA